>NJDD01010958.1:0-37531 GCA_002245505.1 Calephelis nemesis
TTCCACCCAGTAACCAGAACGCAGCACCAAGTCGAGGTACGGTTAATCCCGGAAGACAGCCCTTGTTGCTGGCGTTGTAGGGAACAGTCCAATCCATCTAAATAATGATGTCTCGGGCTGAGCACTCTGCTCGGCCCATAAAGCCCGGTGAAGTTGTAAAAACCGCGAGGTTGACAACATATTAGTCATTCCAAAAAAAAAAAAAAAAGACCGACGGTCAGCGCTGACCGTCGGTCGAGCACTGTTTCCGGCCTAAGTATATGGACATGAAATAACTACAAAAAAAGCCTGCCGTCGGCTACTAAATATGGCTGCCATTTTGACATTATAAGGCTGTCCAGAAAAAGTAGACGAATTAGCGATTGATAGTTATGTTGAGGCAAATAGATAAGAATTATTATTTACCTTTTTTTTACTCAAGCCAATTGAGTACCTACCTACCTAAATAGGAAAATGTAATTAAACGAAAGAAAGAATATTTTTTTACTTTTCGCGAGCACGTCTTTTTTTACATTGTGGCGTGTAAATATGTTTATTCATTATATAAATTAACTTAAGATTTATTATCATTTCAAAAAAAATGATCAGGGGGGTTACCATAAGCTCTTAAAACAGTACTATTTCAACAATACTAATTGTCAGTCGAGAAAGACAACCTTATGACGTATACCATAAAGTTGCTTATAAAGGCAGACATTTAGCAAGATGGAAATAATACTGTTTTATGCGTTCATGGTAGGGCCCCAGATTACATTTAAACCACTTTCTTAACTTTTAAGTGAGCACTTGAAAGAATTCCTATTAAGCTAGACTGTGATTGATATTTTCAGTGGTAATGGTATACACTCATATCTTGCCCAAATATTCTTTTCTTGGAACGTAAAATAAAATATTGACAATTGTAACAGTACATCACTATAAAAATTGAACACTAAATATGGATTCTTGGCAAAATTGAGAACTGTCATGACGTCACTTTGAATCGACGCCAAAATGAGCATAGACAAAAATATCGTTACTCTTTCGGCTTAAATAATATCAACATTTGTTAAAAGAGACAAAGAGATGTTGTTAAGTTATATGTCGATTCCAACGGTATTTATACAACTAAATTTGCTATAGAATATTGTTGCACTTCTTTATATATTCCCTCCCACACTAAAGTCTCTAATACACACTCTAATTTTACCTATCCAGGGTGCTGATTATGTATCTCAGTTGCCAGCTAAAACGGAAAAGTGTACCTACATCAAATAGCTGCCAAATGGCGTGTTTTATATTTGCTATCTCCAGTGACCAACAGAAATACAATAGGGATAGCAAACACAAATGACGTCATTTGATGTACACTTTTCCATTTGGAGTTGGCAACTGATACATAATCAGCCCCCTGGACTATGCTGACTCATGTTTTTTCGATACTACTGAAGAACAAGTCAACGAGCTTGAGAGGCTACAAAATCATTGCCTTTAATTTACGTACGGGGTTTAAGAGTTCACTTTTGAAAAAAGAAAATATTTTAATACACTTTATTTATTACATTAAATACACTTGATTTAGAATTAGGACACTTAATATAGAAATGACTTTTAAGGAATTAGCAACCAGTACGTTTGAGGATTCAGAGTGGACTGGCTGATGTTGATGTTTCATGGCTAAGGACAGAATGCGGACGCGACAGCGTCGGCTATTGGGGTAGCAATTCTGTATACATTTTGGGCATATAACAGTACGCAATTGCATTCAATTACATAAATATGATCGTATATCTTATGTCAGAGCCCAGCTTAAATGGGAATACCCTATTCGCCTTCACAGCCATTCGGTGCTTCTAACCAAGACAATTACAAGCAAGCGTAAATAAGCGATAAAAATATAAAAAGTCAACTTGATGACTCAAGCATATTCATGGGAAATTTAGTACCAATCAAATTGGTTTTCGGCGAACAAGTCATTTGGCAAAATGGTTCGCTGAATTCATCGTACTGGTGTCGTCCCATCTTTTTCGAATATGTGAAAGAAAACAAAATCACCATACTGCGGGAAAGAAGTGCTAGGAAGAGATTGCAAACTTAGTGGAAACAGAGGTTAGAGAAATAAAGAATTATCTTTATTTCTTTAACCAAATCTCTTCTTCTTTAATCAAATCTTTAAGAATGAATGTATTAACATTCATTATTAATGAGAATGATAGACGGAAAAGCAACATCAATTTTATGTGACTCTTCATCTCTGAGATGCGAAATTTGAGATTTTTGAAGAGAATTATAATTTACCCTTGATTGCGTTAAAACCAACTGATTCAGATCTCTGTAGATACAGATTGTCATTCATCGTCATCATTGCACATCTTGATACGAATGATGAAATGCATTCTGCATATATAGCTTACAGATTAACGATACATTATGGAAAGCAGTGAAAAACATGCAAGATGCTTTTAAAAGTAAATCAAGACTTCTAATAGATGTCGGTAAACTAGGTCTTCTAGCGGTATTTCCTCCAATTACGGAAGTACTGCTAGAAGATTTTTTGCGAATCCAAACAACTGGTGGATAACTGGAGTCAATGAGGAATATTTTAGAGGCAATTTCATCGAGCTACGACTTTTACACAGTCAAATTTCACAAATATGCTCAAGATATTATGCAACTGTATTTAGACTTGTATAGCTGGTATTATATTATGCCTTTAAGTATTCGTAAAGTTCTAATGCATGGTGCAGCTAGCTATCATTGGAAGTTTTGGTCTAATACCAATTGGACTGCTACCTGCAGAAGCTGCCGAAGCTAGAAACAAAGACTTTCGTAAGTACGGCCGACACCATTTCAGGAAATGCAACAGAAAACCCTAGGGCGAAACGTTACCCCCCACCGACCACGACGAAGTGAAAGATATTATAAAAAATCTTCACAATAAAAAAGCCCCGGGGCCTGACGGTATATCAAATAGGATAATTAAATATTTTCCTACCGCACTCATATACCTACTAGTAAACATCTTCAATGTATTACTAGCAGGCAGTGCCTTCCCTGACGAGTGGAAAGAAGCCACCGTCATTGGAATTCATAAACCGGGTAAACCCCGGAACCTCGCGAGTAGTTACCGCCCGATCAGTCTTCTTAGTTCACTCGGCAAAATATACGAGCGTCTTATCCTCGCCCGCCTTAAGACGGTCGTAACCGAAAAACATTTGTTAATGAATGAGCAATTTGGTTTCCGGGCAGCCCATTCATGTACAAATCAGGTGCACCGCCTCACGGAGCACATTCTAGACGGCCTGAATAGACGACTACCCATATACACGGGAGCGATATTCTTCGACGTGGCCAAGGCATTCGATAAGGTCTGGCACAACGGCCTAATCTATAAGCTCTACGAAATGGGCGTGCCAGACAGACTAGTTCTCATCGTACGAGACTACTTGTCGAATCGCAAATTCAGATTTCGTGTAGAAGGAACTCTCTCTAGCAGTAAGCCCCTAGAGGCGGGAGTGCCGCAGGGCTCGGTACTCTCACCTATACTATACGCCCTCTACACGAACGACGTTCCCAGACCGCCGCGCGTCCACTTAGCCCTGTTTGCGGACGACACGGCTCTATTTTCAACCCACCGTCGCGGTAAAGTGATAGGAAATAGTCTCAGAAAAGCGGCCACTCTCCTGGGCAAATGGTTCAGGAAGTGGCGCATAGAAGTGAACCTTGATAAAAGTGCAGCGGTGTACTTTAATCGAGGAGACAGACCCAGCGAACGGGTGGTGTCCAGGCGTAGCCCGGGTACCATCAAACTGTTCGACAGAGTGATCCCCTGGGAAAATTCAACAAAATACCTAGGAATCATTCTAGACAAAAATATGTCGTTCGGACCGCATATTACGCGAGTCACGAACAAGGCTAAGTTCGTACTTAGCCGTCTCTACTATCTAATTAATAAACACAGTAAAATGTCACTTCGTAACAAAGTGACACTTTACAAAACGTGTGTCAGACTCATATTAGCATACGGTAGTGTAGCCTTCGCGCATACCTTCCCGACTCATTTAAAAAAGCTACAAGTTGTTCAGAATAGGTTCATGCGAACTGCCACGGGCGCTCCGTGGTACGTTCGCAACGAGGACCTACATCGCGACCTCGATTTACCCACGATAGCACAGCATTTCAAAGAACTATCCGAACGTTACTTTGAAAAACTGCTGCCCACCCGAATCCGTTGTTAGCTTCCGCGTGTGACTACACACCGGTCGCGAACGCGCCCCCTAATCATAGAAGACCCCGCCACGTGTTATCGGACCCTCCGGACCAAATAACCGTGGCGAACGCTCTACTTCCTCCACCTCCAAACCGGAACACGACAAACTCACACCACAACAACATTTCACGACACCGTCGCCTCCGGTCTCGGCGACGAAGACCTCTCTTGCGCCCGGCGCCTAACGCCGGGCAACGAGCCGCCAATATTCCTCCTTCCAATCCACTCAGTAACCAGAACGCAGCACCAAGTCGAGTTACGGTCTCCCGGGAGACAACCCTTGGTGCTGGCGTTGTAGGTAACAGCCCCATGCATTTAAATAATGATGTCTCGGGCTGAGCACTCTGCTCGGCCCACAAAGCTCGGTGAAGTTGCATAAAATCGCGAGATTAGCAACAATTTAGTCATTCAAAAAAAAAAAAACAACAGAAAAACTATAAAAGAAGAAATTTATTGACGAGTTCTGATCCAGTTAGGCCTTAAGGGACACCACTATAAAAAAACGCTTCTGGTTCTTAACATCTAGCGTGGTGTTGAATAGAGAACAAAAGTTGAAATTGCAACCACATCTAAGAAAATCGAGATCTGAGGATAGGGGCTAAAATGTGAAAAATATACGTACTATCTATACGTAACGTCAAATCTTTGAGAAAATTTGGGTATTTCGAAACTTTTACGTTTTTTTAGGTTTGCTTTATAGAACAACAACTTTGGATACTTATTAATACGTGTGAAAACACGTATTATAATTGATAGATATATCCATCGCAATTTTCAAAATTTTAAAAAGTACCTTTTTTTAAATTGCTAATTTTACGATTGGCCATGGGGATTGCTCCATACAAAATGCAAAGAGTATATAAGTACTACGTAATAAGAGGCGGGACTTCCTTAGATACATAGCAAACCCGATTTTGTATGAAGTTTAGCTCAAATGACACAAGAAACTTGACAGATAAGTATAACCCGTTTAATTTGAAAGTAAGTCTAAAGGCATTTAGATATTAGGTAACTAGTGACATATGATTTAGGCGAATACAAAACATAGCAAACTGATTTTTTTAATTTTTAATATGAAAGTTTCGCAAAACTGACAAAATGTATGAAAACGATTACTGCACGGCGATGTGCCTCGTCCCGTCCCGTCCGAATGGGCGCTATCCTTTAACGTTTATTGTCTATGCTTATTGGTGGCTTATTGGTTCTCTGTTTTGACAAGATAGCTAGCTAAGGTTGAACTTGCGTTATGCCTAAATAGTATCTTGGAAATTATTTAGTTTGCTAAACTTAAATTGATGTTTTTGTGTAAAGCTGATTAATAATACAAAGATTAACCTATATTATTATGTGCGTATCCGAATTTTAATTAACTCGAGTAAAATAAATGGTGCAGCTCATGGCGGTAGAAAGACGAACTTCATGAAACTATAACCTTTGCTACGGAACAAAAAATAAATCATTCTGAAGTTTGAATTTGTTTTGGTTGCTATCAATTTCCAGTTAAATAACTTGCAAGTAAATAGATTTATTTTAAAACTAATTTATTATTAATAAACTTGCAAAGAAGATTAAATCTTAATGTAAAAATTGTTTTTTTTTTACAGTACATTATATTTAACAATAATTGGAAACCTGAGCTTTGCAATTTGCACTCTATTTTTCATGTTCCCGCCTTTCGTAAAGTTGTATTCAAACCTATTAAATGTACTATGAAATAAATAGCTACGTATTAAGCATATTCTCGAAAATTATTATATCTTTTTTTAGTACCCAAGTTTATAAGGAGCAATGTCGGAGGAAGATGTTTATATTGTGATAATTGGGGATGAAAATGCGAATAAGCATATACCCTTTGATATCAAAGAGGAAGTTTTGGATGAAGAAGAATTAAAAGAAACCGTTGAAAATCTTCTTACCACAGCTGTAGAAAATGGCGAGATATTTGATTTAGACTTTAACGATCCTGATATAAGCCGCATTAAAGAAGAGCCATTAGAAGTTGAAGTGAAGTCTGAAAACGAAGATGATAATGATTTCAACTATGAGGAAAATGAGCAATATATAACTGGAGACGTTGATAGCTATGGGGATAAAACACCAGTAGATCCAAAACTAAATAGTAAAAAAAAAACTAGAAAAACTAATCTGAAAAATAAAAATGTGGTTGTAACTAAAAGTGATAATGAAAATTATGACTCTGATGAATATCTTCTTGATGATTTTCTTGATAGTGATAGTGACAGCAGCTACGAACCACAACATTCGAAGGTCCGTAAACTCAAAAAAGTAAAATATGATTCTAAAAAATTTGCACTTCAAGGCGATTCTCGAAAAGACAGTGAAAAACGGCCTCGTAAAAAAATGCTTACAGCTGTTGAACGCAGATCATTTGTTAAAGAACTAAAAGAAAAATATTCAGAACTGCGAGATAATAAAGCACTATTAGTTAATTGTTTATTTGAAGTGATGAAATCTCAAAAGCCTCCGCCATTGCCGGATGATTGCTTAATTTCTCAAGGATCATCATATGAGTAAGTAACATATTTTAAGGAAGGAAAGTATTGAGAGCCGGACCCAACTTGTGTCTAAAGTTGTAGTGTTGTGTCGGGTGCAATTTTTTTGTTGTTAATGGATGGATGGAAATAGGTGAATGTTAGCTATAGTTTATGGAGATTGCTAGGTGTTCATGGTCTGTAGTTCATTTGCAACTCCATTCAACCATCGAATGAATATTAGACCCACTATCTGTATTTATTTCATTTTCGAGCAAATGTGAGACCTTATGGTTTAACACTAACAAGTGCTGGTACAACTGAGCTGGTCTGATGATGGAGCTTGAATACTGGAGACTTAAATCAATAAACTTTACTTTATTTTATTAGATCTTTCTTAGTTTCTCATTCCAAAGGTAGATGAATGAAAGGATCATAGTTTAAAAGTTAAAGAATAAGGTATTTTTTGTAATCTTTGCAGTTCTTAAGCAATGGTGGGCAAACTGAGGCCCGCGGGCTGGATCTAGCCTGAGAGAGGTTTTAATCTGACCCGCCAAAATTGAAAAATATAATTAAAAAAAAATCATATTATAAAAAAAAACCAAAAAGTCACTAAGTAGGTAAAGTAGTAGTAGTTGCTATATATGTAATGCTTAACATTCTTCAATGTAAACATTCACAGGTGTGCCCGGTGTGGCTGGTTGAATGATACGTTACCAGCAGCAAGTCGCCATTACCAAGAGAAGCATGGTGAACGATACCTGCACTGTTTCGCGTGTGGTGTTGATTTTAGGAGGTAAATTTTAAATTTTTCTCTCTAAACTCTAAAGTGATTGCAGGAAGGTGATACTACAATCGCCACTCTTTGCGGAGGGCTAGTTAGTATATGTAACACCTTTCCTGGCCCCATAAAGGCATGTTTTAGTCTGAAGGGCAGGGTAGCATGTAGATTTACTGTTGTAACCTGACAAAGAAGCAACACATGTTTTGCATCTATAGGATCCGGTTATTTACTATCATCAGGCATGGCATTTACTTTTTTGTTTTTTTTTTTAACGATATTGGAATGCAAATAAGGAGACGGATTTTCTGATGGTAAGAAATACACGCCACCGAAAGACACCAATGGTGTGTTGCCAACCTAAAGCCAGGGTGTTAGGCCTCCAGCAAGAGTAAGTTTACCGGCTACCTTACCCTCCAGATCGGAACACGTCAGCGGTAAACGCTGATGTTATGGCGACAGGAATAGGTAACGCGGTAGCGAGCCGCTGCGAAACTACCACCTAGTCAGAAGTCACATTGTTAGTGACGGTAAGTCTATGCTCGCCTTTTATGAGCTGCCTGGCAGGCAGGCAGATGGTCAATTCTGCTAAGGAGCCCAGACCAACACAGGGGAAAATTATAGCATTGAATAGAAAACAATTTTTGATCTGTTAAGGATTTTTTAATCGAAACAATGTTTCAGAATTATATTGAAACCAATTTTAAATGTGACAAAACGTATAAGACAATTAATATAAAAATAATTGTAAAAATATAGTTATTGAAGTGTTAACGTTAGTGAGAAGGATGTTTCTTTTTCAGTAAAACAAATTTGTACAAACATGAGAAAAGGTGTGATTCCCCTGATGCTGTGTATGTTCTGCAGGCTCGAGCTAGGTTCGTCGGTCGTAAAGGACGGTCGAGGCCTTTTATGTCAGATCTACCAAAGACACCACCAAAGAAGTAAGTATGGCTGTATTGGTTTTCTATTTCAATATTTTGACTGAGGCGTCAGTGTACATAATGAATGAACTCTTTATTGTGCACAAATAAACTTTCTACAAAATAAGTACAATTAAGTATTAACAACATATTATGATTGTAGTTTTTATTACACAAAAGGTGGTCTTATCGCCAAACATAGCAATCTCTACCAAACAACCTTTTTGTCTGACGAGACTATATAAACATACATAGTTTCAGTAAGTAAAGATATTAAACATACTAAAACTACAACATAAGACTAAAATATTAATAGGTAATAACAATAAGGAGAAAAACGAAAGACGAAAGTAGTATGAATGTAAAACTGAAATAAACAAGATACACCGTATAAAATTAAGACATAACAATATTACATAATTTAAACGGAAGTAAATACCATATCAACATCGACCACACATCCCAATATATGCCTATTCTTTATACTTTTGCTTTGAAACAATTCTGGCAAACAGCTGAGGTTTGGGGAAGTGAGGCACTGTTTTCGTATTGGCCCTTGCAATGACAACACGTCATTTTCTTTTTCTTTCTTTAAGTTTTGGCCTTCATGTTAGTATTTTGCCATTCGTCAAGTAGAAATTTGCATCAAATTTTATATTAATTTTGATCAATTATAATTAGTCATAAGTCATAAGTCGTCAGTAAGTCATGTCAGGCTCTTGGGTAAAGCGGCGGCCTCAATACGCAAGCTCATGTAAGGAGATTTGGGTGCAACGAGGAAATACATGATACGCTAATTCGTTCATGATTATTTCATTTGTGCACTTTAACTGAACAAAGTTGTACAAAATGCCACCAAAATTGACTAATTTCACTCAATATCAGCACGAAATTTAATAATTATGAAAAAACTTCGACTATCTTTTCTCTCGATGGCGCAAAAACTCAACACGTCATATTCATAAACAGATATGTAAGATTAGGGATGAGACATATTTAATACAAACAATATATTTTATCGATATGCTTATTTTTATTTTATAAAGTGCGACATTATAACGGATTATATCGCATTTTGTTATTGCACGTCACATCGCAGCTATGCAACTCAACGTCTGAAGGTCACACATTTTTGCAGTTGAGAGTAATATCCGTACTTGAATATATTAGGTCCTTACATCTGAAATTGGCGTTTTTTAGGGGAGGAACATAAGTCGAATATATTTAATCTAATGTATTTATTTAATCAAAGCATGAACCATTATTTCCTATGCATATTTGCCATCTCATAGGCAATTCATTGATCCCTCTACTAAAAAAACATTCAAACGGGAATCTATAAAATCTTTGAACGTGGTTTGGACTGCCCCCTCGAAATTGATTTTTTTCTTTTGATAAACTTTATTCAAATTTGAAAAAATAGTAATCTGTTGGAGTTAGGTTCAGGTGGATGCTTTTTATATTCCAATTGATGCTCTTCTAATTGAGAAGTCGTATGTTGTGCAGTATGTAGTCTAGCATTGTCATGAAGCAGCAGTGGCGTAAAGTGTATAAAACAATCTTCTGCAAAATATTGAGATTTAATATACTTTATTTGGAATTCGGAAACCAATTCTCTCGTCTGGTTTCTTTAAACCAAATTAGATTTTTTATTTTATTATCTTGTGGATACCTGATATAAATGACATACTTATCAAATTGAGTTGTTTTTATTCCTTTGAGTAATTCTCACCTGAACTACAGAATATCGTCAAAATACTGTAAACAAATTAGTTTTAAAATTGTCTTAGCCCTTTGAAAGTTTTATGGCATACTGACCGCAACATCGCCTATCGGCCCAGTGTTGAATTTATATCACCCAGATAACCACCTAATGCACTTGAAAGAGTTCATTACAATCGGCACAAATATTTATGAGTTATTCAATGACATATAACAGCGCCCTCTACCGCGTTTAGTTCAATTTCAGTTTTCCATCGTGTTGGTCCGTGTCTGCTAACTAAAATAGATCACTTCCCCTCTGCTAGGCACCTCGTAAGATTAATTAATTGTTAACAAGACAATTACTAATAGAGTGGTGTGCAGCAACTTCCCTGGGTAGTTATGCACCACCTTACCCATTCCTGCCGCTATAGTGACAGTGTCACATTCCGATTCGGAGGGTAGGGAAGCCAGTAGATTTGCACAATAGGCCTTACATACCGACCATAGGACAGCAACGGCATTTGAACTTATCGCCAGTATGTTCTTTATCACATCATTGACAGAAAATTGGCGAAAGGTAAACGATGGATACATAGGAGTTGGCAACATGGAGATATTATGCGATTCTGCATGTAATTTAATAGTTTTATCGTTACTGTTAAATGTAGACCAGTGTAGATTAAGTGCTTTTAAATGACGTTATTTGAGATGGTAGGCTTACTCGTTTTTCCCAACTCCAAAAGATGTAAGAAATTTCCAAATTTTAGATTTGTCTCCCTTTTTTAATCGATTTGTAAATATGGCGACGATGGTAATCCCTACACACGGTGTTACAGCGATTTCTTATTTTTATATACTTATTACGACTTTCGTCAGAACCATCAGCTATACGTATGTATCTTTGCGTACATACCTAAACCTATCTATGAACCGTGAGGCTTGGGTTTGATTTTCAACGGGGACACTAATTTGTGTGATTAACATTGATGGATGTATTACTGGGTAGGTGTGGTCTATGTATTGGTGTTGTTTATTGACGCTTATAACGAAAGCATACAATTTACAATTAGCTTATTTTGGGTCCTTGGTAACAAATATTTGAGGAACGGCTGAGCACCCGAAGACTGGCGGCGTACGTTCATCGTCTTGTTGTAGGGTTCACGCATGGACTGCACCAGTTACAGGGCCATCCGTTTGATCAGTTTAGCATCAAAAGTGTATGGAAAAATAGTTGAAAGGTGGCTTCAGGTCTGGAAGAGGATGTACGCACCAGGTGTTTTCGCAATGTTGCGACTTGCGGAGTCGCAACATTGTAGAAAAGCATCTGGCTGTGGCCCAGAAGTTTTTCTGTGGTTTTGTGGATCTCGCGATTGTGTTTGATAGGGTAGAACGTAAGGACGTTCAGTACATTTTACCAGATTATGGGATAGAAGGGTGCCTACTGCTTGATGATGTAGTACTAGAACAAGTGAATGAAATTGCTGGAAGGTACACCGCGGATGTAGAAAGGAGAGTGAGTGCGGGGAATAGTGTGAATGAAGAGCTAGGTAAGCTATTTCAAAGCGAGGTTTTAAGTCAAATTGCTAGACTCGCTTGACATAAATCTGTGCTTGACCCAACTTTGCTGTATGGAAGCGAGAGTTGGGTGTGTCAGAAGAAGTATGAGAGTAGGATAAATGCGGTCGAAATAAGAAAGCGCTACGGAAAATCTGTGGCGTTACGCTCCCTGACCGCATTCGCTCCGCTTGTTCGGACATGTAGAAAGAATGATAGATGAAAGATTAACAAAGCAGATATACAATGTGAATGTGGAAGGGTGTAGGTACCCAGGGAGACCTAGGTTGATATTCCTCGATCAAATCGCTCGGGTGCTAGTCGAAGGTGGTGGTAATGAATGTCGAGGAAGAAAGGCAGGTCTGCCAGTACCGTGAGGCTTGGCACTCGATTCTCCGGGAGACTTGGCGTGAATATATGTATGTATGTTGGGATGAGATGAATTTATGTTATTTGTTCAGAAATATATATAGGCTGACTGGTGAGCTACTTTCAATATTTAAGGATGTTATAGTTGGTGATCATATATGATGAAAAAAAAGACATGTAATACTATTTTAAAGAGAATCGAGTACCAATTACTTTCCAGAAGTATGGAAGGTTTCTCACCAGTCACCCTGTATATGTAACATTGATTGCCTACATGATTAATGTCACTAATTATCATATGTGAGGCACCGGTTAATGTCTGTTTGGAACTTGAATAAACAGTTGTATGCTTTTCTGATGTATTTCATAGGCATACTGCTATCACAAATTAACACCAATATACACACATAAATATACAAATCATTTGCTACGTTGGGATTAGTTAGTTGAATTAGTTAGTTGACTTCATAATAACAGTCCAGGGACAAAGCCGATGCAGGACAATAGTGTGTAAAATTTACCAAAGAGTAAGCTAATCTTAAGAGATTAAGCAATGTGGTACACCCAGATCCCCAGCAGAGCCCCGTTTTCCGTGCGGGGAGTGCTCGGCGACGTTCTGCAGCCGCGTGGGGCTCCAGGCGCATGAGCTGCTTCACCGCGGGGAGCGGCCCTACCTGTGCCCCCACTGCCCCAGCGCGTACACATCACAGACCACGCTCACGGTCAGTGCACACCTCAGCTTCCTATGGGGTTATACAGGGTATACCAAAAACGAAAAAGGTGCAAAAGTTCCCTTAATTTGGAAACACTCCCTGGAAAATTGGATTTTATAAAGGACGTTATTATTTTTTTAATTTTCACTTTTTGATCAATTTTCCCAAAATATTTGTTTATTTTTATTTCAATGCATTAAATTAGTGCAATCCAAGTAAAATTTTTTTGAAGCTTATGTGTCTCTAAACAATAAAGTTATTACATTACATCAATCATCATATTAATAAACATGGAGTAAAGTACGCCGAGGCTCAACCTGGTATTATAGTTTATTACAATGTGATACAGATTTAAATATCAACTTAATTTTACGCCTACGTTAATCTGTGTTTATTAATAAGACGGTGAGAGTTGAAATTTTAGGAGACTTCAAAATTAAGAAGTAAAATAATAAATAACATCCTTTATAAATTCCAATTTTTCTGGAACTGTTTCTAAATCATATCACCTTTCCACCTTTTTCGTTTTGGCAAACATGCATACTCTTACTCTATGCACCTAAGTATGTATACGTTGTCTAAGCTGGAATGACGCGCCCAAGAATCATCACATTAATATATAAGAGTATATTGATATATTTTTTTATAATATTGGAAGGCAAACAAGCAGTTGGATTTCCTGGTGGTGAGAATAGATATGTCGTGGAAATTAGCATGTCACTATTCAGTAGTAAGAGTTGGAAGGCAGAATTTCTTAATGAAAAACTGGGATAAACACAAGGATAATAATGGAGATGATGATAAATTGTTTTGTCTTGATAATATGTTGAATGTACTAAGTTATTAGCGAGTGCTAAACTAAAACTTGAAATGAAAAATTAGTAAAACTCAAAATTTTTGGTTAAAGCAATATCTTTATTGTATTATACATACATATTGTATATATACATAGTGTACGTCATGATGTCATGAGAATGTTTGCCATTTCTGTTATTTTTGTTATTATATTTAAGAGCTTGGTTTAAGATACCCCAAGGATCACTGTGACCTAAACATATTATTTGTTAATCTTACATTTGTTCTGCAAGGCTGACAATCCTTATTTATAGAAAAAAAGTCCGCAAAAACGGCTCTCTTGGTGGTATAAGATTTCCGTAAACACTATATACAGGGTGACTTATAAATTACCAGCCAAATTTTAAGGAACGATTCGGAATCGACAACACTTGATCTAGGAAGTAATTAAAGTAATTAAAAAAATCAATTTATAATTTTTATCCTACGCAAAATACAAGATGCATGGTTGTAACGTAAACAAAGCATAAAACTAGTTCCCACCGATTGCAATCGCATTTGCAGGCTGGTGACTCGTAATAATAAGACAGAGCGTGACAGCGAGTGAGGCATTTTTGCGGACTGTTATAAATGAATGTTTATATATATGTAAATATTACAAGTGGCAATGATATTTAAAATGCGTTACCCTTTAACTCTTTACCCTCTTATATTAAAATTTGGTCGGACCTTTCAAAGTAACCCTGTATACAGCAAGATTTTTTTATCACCATCCAAATTTTTTCTAGGCATAAAGTATCTATAAATAAGTCCATTTATGAAAAAAAAAATAGGTATCTAGCAGGTAGCTATCTAGCATGTCAGAGCACTCAGCGGGTAGGTACGGTACTTTGTAGACGACTTTGCCATGTCATATCTTAATATTTTAGTATTGAGGGATACTAAAAGAAAAAACACGTATTTAATTATTTTCACTTAAGATCAACTTATTAAAATTTGGATGGTGATTAAAAAATCAGGGTGTATACCATAGATGTTGTAGGCGCATCATTATTTCGGAGCCAAAGTTTTAGGCTAATTGTGCAAGACATTGACACTATCATTACGGCAGCAGGAAAAGGTAAGGCGGTGGATCCCTACCCGGGAAAGTTTGCTGCACAGCACTCTACCACCAGTGGCCTTGTTGGTAATTGCCCCCTTACGAGCTGCCGGTTAGGACGGGGGATGGTCTATCCTAAACAGAGGATCCGGACCAACACCCGGACAACTACACATCTATTTTTAAATATTACTTATTAGAATGTTTTGTCTTATGCACTTTTTGCTTCATCAGCGCCATCTTCAAAGACATGGGACACAAAAGTACATATGTCATCACTGTTCAAAAGAGTTCAAAGTTAAGGCAGCACTAGTTCTACATATGGATACACATCGAAGTGAGTTTTTGCCTTTAAGAATACATAATTGGTTTTATTTTTGTTAAAAACGTATATACAATTTTTTTTTAATTTATTGTACATCAAACTAATAACGTAATACAAAAGGGAAACTTAATACCAATAAGAAGACGGATTTTTTATTCAAAAATACACATCGTCTGCACATAACAAAGAGGATTATGGCGTGTAGTCAACCTGATGCTGGTATTTTAAGCTACTTGAGATCCCGAGAACGATCCCCGAGTCGGGCTACAAAAAAAATATAGAAAATGTGTACTCTCAATTTTTGATTGGATATGTGCTCGGTTGGCGATAGGCTTGCCACCTATCACATCCTGTTACTTAGTATCTTTAGCTAGTCGTGAGAGTCGTGGTTGTGCCGCTCCGTACCTCTACGAGGATATAGGCGTGAAGATACTACTACATGCACAAATAAGTTTGCCAGCTACCGATATTGCAACAGTAGAAACAGGCAAAGCATTGGCTGCAGTTTCTACTATGTAGACTAATTAAATTACTACATATATTTTTTATTATAGTTTAAGATTTTATTACGCTCGCTAACAAAATAAATCCTAAAACTGAACTTAGTTGAGCTTACCTCAATCTATCGATGTACATTATGCCTCCAAAATGTACCAACTTCATTCAGGAAATTAAATAGTAACGAAAAAACTGCGACCATCTTTTCTCTAGATGGCGCCAATACTAAAATACACCATGACAAAATATGTTATTCCATAATGGCCGCCATCACAAAATGGTGGTTACATATTTTTTTGTACAATCAAATAAGAGAAATTGAAGAGTAGAATACATAATTTAATTCAACGTTTTTTTAAAGATTTTAATTTATAAATTAATTTATTTATATTTCAGCTGAGAAAAAGTATCCTTGTAGTCATTGTCCAAAGCGATACGCACAAAAGGCGGCCTTAATGCTGCACGTAAACAGAGACCATCTCAAACTGCCGCTTCCTTGTGCCTGCAAGCTCTGTCCCAACAGGTCTGTACTAAAATTTAAGGAAAAACAAGCACATTGTGGGTTTAGGTCTTCGGCTAGTCGTGGTTATTCTTCTACCTACCGCTTCGAGGATATAAGCGTGAAAACACTAAGATACTGTAACATTTTTTTTGTGTGTAACATATAGCTGTCTTAGAGAGATATTTTGTGTGTTTTTTAATATAAAACTATATACATATAAAACTGATATTATTATATTTAAAGGGAACTTTTGAAGTTATACTTCTTTTGGCGCGTTAGGAGAAAATGATGAGGGTAAATTTTCACGATGCGCGCGCACACCGTCACGAAAAACCGACATGATGAAGTTAGCTATAGATAACATTTTAGTTTTTATTAAATGTTAAATAAACTTTATTTAACTAAATAATGCATTATAATAAAACTTTAATGTATTAAATACCTTATTTCTATGGTTAGTGTCATTTTGTCTACAAATGAAAAATAAGGCAAAAGATAAAAAATTTAAAAAGATTTTTATCTTATTACGCTGAAGAAGTATAACTTCTAACGCGTGTACATAAGTACACACACAATTTTTTTTTTTGTATAAAGCCTGGCTTAGTGCCTAGCCGCCATGTTGCGTTTTTTTTTAAATGGCGGCGCACAATAACTGCTACAAATATGGATACATGACACTTGTACAAACAAAAAAGTATTAGGATTAACATATCCTAAATCGTTACCTACTTAGGAATTATCATGCGCCGCCATTTTGAAAAAAACACGAAATGGCGGCGGTTTAGCCAACCACAAAGGTTTAAACCGCTTTAAAATACATATGTTTTTTTAGGTATGCTCGTATGTCAGTACTCAAGGATCATATGAGAAAAGTGCATGGCATGATCATTATGACGCGTAAGGTATGTATCACTGGAAATGTATTTATATAGTTAATTCTATGAGAGTAAGATTGTGGGAATTTGACGCCGATGAAGTTGATCATTTCCTTTACACAAAAACATTTCTGGACGCACCTAGACGTGCGTGCCTGTTTGCATTCGTGCGTGTATGCGTGTGTATGTGCTTGCGTGTATGTATGTTTGTGTGTCTGTGGCATCATATCCCCTAAACAAATGGGATGCGGATTTGGATTGAAAGCTGACGTAATCGAGATGGTCCACAACTACAATGTAGATTAACTTTTTGTTTATGTTAAAAAAATCCTGTCGCATTTATGTTACAAAATGTAAATTTCTTGTATTTTAAACATATTTACGGGCAATTTTTTTGTCGTATTAATTTACATACGAATTATATAAAAAAAATCTAGTAACTAAAAACTACATAGTGTGTTAACATAGTAGAAACATACAGCAAGGCATGTTATGTTATATAGAAACTGTTTACCAATGATATTTATAAATAAGAAAAAGAGCTTTCAGTACCTAGTATGAAAAATATACTTGTGTTATAATGTATGCAATAAATATAAACTAACTAGCCGACCCGGTGAACTTCGTGTCGTTTGAAATTATGAAAAGTTTAGATATGACAAAAATTAAAGTATTCTTTTTCCTACTTATTAATAACTACACCACAACAAAATCTCCAACTACTTAGTACATACGTATTGCAACAGCTAGTCATTCCAAAAAAAATCTATATTGTTGGGTGTCTGTACGAAATCGCATGTTTGTGATAAGACCACCAATTGCTCTCAAACTTTAATTAAAGATCTGAAGTATATTTCTTGTTGATGTTGTACGATAAAGTTTTTTTTTAATAAATAAAAAAAATACATTGCAGATGTTTTTCAAGAAGCTACCAATGTTGACGAGCACACAGCTAGAACAAGCAAAAGTTGTTCTCAAACAAGAGTTGGATAATACCTCCGGTGTGATTATGGACAAGCAGGAGGGCTCGCTGCAGTTTAATTTGAGCTAACATTGTCACTTGTAGTTAAATTTATTGGAAGAATCCACGTTAATAGGAGTTACCTAAAACAAGCGACGGTTTAACGGGAGTGGGGAGTTTAGTACACCCACAGGAGGTAACGTTTTCACTTGTAGGTAGTTAAATGTATAGGAAGAATCCACGTTAATAGGAATTACCAAATCAAGCGACGGTTTTACCGGGATGGGGAATTTTGTACAGCCACAGGAGATAATGTTATCATTTGTAGTTAAATTTATAGGAAGAATCCACGTTAATAGGAGTTATCTAGAACAAGCGACGGTTTAATCGAAATAGGGAATTTTAGTACAGCCACAGGCGATAACGTTATCATTTGTAGTTAAGTTTATAGGAAAAATCCACGTTAATAGGAGTTATCTAGAACAAGTGACGGTTTAATCGAAATGAGGAATTTTAGTACAGCCACAGGCGATAACGTTATCACTTGTAGTTTAAACCCTAACATGAGTTAACGTTAAAATGAGTTTACCTATAAACAAGTGATGGTTTAGCTAAAATTGGGAACCGTAGTACACAGGAGATAACATTGTCGTTTGTAGTTTAACGTAAACGATAATTAATGTTAACACAATTTAATAGTAATATTGATAGATACATTTGGATAAACCAAGATTTAATCTAAAAGGAGAGTTGCAGTACAGACACAGGAGTCAATATTGTCATTTGTTGTTAAAATTATAGCAAGCATTAATGCTGCATTGAATAAACTACAACAGTTAAGGTTTATCTAAAAAAACGCATGTAAGTTAATGTTACGTACTTAACACGAGACAATGTTAAAGTACGTTAATGTTAACATTCGTTAATGTTAGAGGAGGTTAATGTTAACACGCGTTGACGTTAACATACGAACATAGGTGAAAGCGAATGTATGTAAGCCAAATGTAATATAAGCCAAAACAGGGATTGTAGTACAGCCACTCGGGCTAAAATTGTCATTATATTATACTCAACGTTTTCACAATTTAAGAAAAAAATGTTTTGGAAAAAAAATAGATGAGCTGGCTAGAAAAGGCCGTGGTTTCGTGAATTGTCATATTTGCATTTACGTATGACCAGTTTATTTTTTTTCAAGCATCACTGCACTCAAGATGAAGACGAGTTTCATTAAAATATTAAATTATTTAAACTTAGTATGAATTTCGAATCTTCTGGAAATCCGTCTTTATGTTTAGTAGTATGGTGCTGGATTAGAAAATGAATTGAATATTAGGAATATTAATATTGTTTTAAAGTACGGTAAATTTTATACAATTTAATGTTTTTAAAGTGTAGACTTATGGTTCGAAATTGTGGCTTATTACTAAACACGGATTAAGTACGCCAAGGTTCAACCTAGTATTATAGTCTCTATCACAATGTGAAGTATTATAGTCTCTATTACACTGTGATAGAGACTATAATATCAACGTAACTGTTTAATACTTCGACTGTAGACATCTGTGTAAATAACAGACCTACAAACGTAGTTTTATTTTTATATTTAATATCAATGTGATTTGAAATGAATTTACTGTTTCTGAGTCATTAACGGCCATTTTTAGTAGCATATATTTTTATTTAAAGTACTTACAGTACTACAACTTTCTTTTTGAATGAAATTTAAAGAAACAATTGTAATAGTTTTCAGATACTTTTAGACATTATAAACAGTCCTGAGTCAATAGAATAATATTTATTATTATTTTTATGTCAAATAAAAGAGTAAATAAAAAACTGTCATGATGATATTTAAAAAAATATCATAGAAATATATAATGTCAAAGGAAGTGAAAAATTTAATTTTGGTGAAATTTTAAAGAAATACCTAATAAAACTTAATTTCTATATTATCAATGTAAAAGCGTATGATTGTTTTCGTTTCACATTGGCTAAATGAATTTTAATGGATTTTAGCGTAAAATAAGTCCTCGTGACAAAAAATAGCGCGTCCTTAGCGCTAATTTTTGCCACGATATATTTTTTGAGTTTACTCCCCCTCCTTTATTCTCTATTTTATTACCCAATTTGATTTATTCTCCAATATTGAAAATTTAAAAACTAACCGAGATTAGATTGATTTTTTTGTATTTGTGATCTTACTGGCTCCTGATTTGGTTTATTTTTTTATGAAATGTTGATTGGCTCGTCGATTTGTTAAATTATTTATTACTACTAGACGGAGAGGGAGCTGTCGGTAGACTTACCTCATCGAGTACCGACATAATTGTAGTTTATTATTGTATACATGCCCACAAAGAAATCACTACATAGTCTGAGCGTAGTAAATCTGCAAATACCGACTTCAATTATTTCATTACCACGTCGATATTTAATATTTCTTTTTCGAAACGTAGCTAATGATTCCGAGATGGTCCCACATCAAATGAATCAACTTCCCACTTGTGGTTTTGAGTCATAATTAATGTTGCATGTATTTGTAATTAATTCCTTGCAATTAATATAAAACACTAGTCGGATATTGTAAGAATTTATATAGACTTTGAAATCATCACCTAACTTTCGAAATATGGACTATTAAAATCCTTTCCTTACTGGCTGAGTATCGCGTAGTAAGTAGAAACATAGAGTTGATAACCTCCTCTTTTTTGAGTCGGTTAAAAACAAAAGTATTTTTCAATAAACATCAGTGCTATTGTTGAATGTCATTGAATAATTTTAATGATAAAAAAGCTTAGATATCCCTATAAGGAATTACAATCACTGTATGAATGGTACTGACTGAAGATAAAGATAACTTGAATTTAAGTAAGATAATTTCGTTTCGGGAATATTGAACAAATCACTTAGGGTATTTAAAAAAAAAAATTCTATCTGGCCTAGGTGGATCATGACAGGGTTTTTAAAGTAAATGTGTCTCGCTGGTATTCAATGAGATGACTTTACCGACTGCTTTTCCTAGTGTCGCCACCTAGCGGGTATTAGAAATAACCTATCTAAGATCAGAGATAGTGCTATTGTAGATTGGTTGCCAGGTAACCGCTGTTATTTTAATGATTAACAAAAATATCTTAGCAACAACACTACTAGACCTATCTCTATCTGTAGATTAATTATTAATACGGGTTGTAAATGAATTTGTAACATTAACGAACATTGTTTGTTTGAACATTCGTCTGTGTTCATTGATTGTATAATATTTTAATAAAGAAGATATTGTGCAAATATGAATGTATTTTATTATTTTGCAAGGATTTGATATAATTATTTTATTTTTACTGTCAATTTTCCCATCAAAAACGCAATTCATCTAAAAGTTAATTCTTTAAATTAATAACCACGTACGTAGATTAGGCGTTCGCTCCTTTCCAAAAGCTACAATCCCTAGATATTTTTATCAGCGACAAACACGGTCTTCTGATAGTAAGAGACCCGTGGTCTATAGACACCATATACGTTAAAGGTGCGTCGCTGTTGAGGCCGGGATGTTAGGCCAATTATGCAAGTCTGCTGGCTACCCTACCTTCCGAACCGGAATATGATACTCATGGCGTCAGGAATAGGTAAGGTGGTGGATTCCACATTCATAGACGGGCACCAGTCCACCTTTAATAAAAAAATGTAGGACAAACGTCTTGATGGAATACTAGTTGCCTAAAGATATCAAAGACGTTATAAGTGGGCTGCCAAGTAAAGCTGGGTTGTTGAGCGTATAGCTAGCCTACCCTATAAAGGCCAATTACAACCTATCTACAGTATGATATAGGCCTTCTGGAGTGTAGTTGTTAAGATATTTTTGATAATTGTTAAAATATATCAGTGGTTGCCTGGTAACTGTAGGCATACTCTAGTACATGAAGCTGTACTGCAATACTTCTATGGATTACACTCCTAACAAAGATGACAGCCATTTCCAAATATTGCTGACGCACTCTTTGTACCGGCTTCTCTCTCTCATTTTAACTTTGTTAATTAACTTCACAATACTGAGTTAGCAGTAGTTGGAAATGAAATCAGTTCTTTGTTAGCAGTGTAACCTCTAGTAGTTTATAGCTTCAAACTCTTGAATCTAGAGTTTTTGGCGCCATCGAGAGAAAAGTAGGTCGAAGTTTATTTATAATTTTTAAATTTCGTGTTTATATCAAGTGGATGAAATTAGTCAATTTTTGTAGTATTTTGTACAATTTTGTTTAGTGAAAGTGCACAAATGAAATAATCACGAAGAAATTAGTATCGTGTATTTCCACGTTACCCCCAAATCTTACTATATATATAGCTTGAATAATGAGGCCACCGCTTTACCCAAAACCCTGACATGATTTATTGACGACCTATGACTAATTATAATTAAATCCTGATTTTGGTACATTTAATTCAAATTGATGCAAATTTCTACATGACTAATGACAAAATGCTAACATGAATGCCAAAACCTAAAGAAAGAAAAGAACTCTTGAATCCTGATTTTAAATCGGAATTGGATGTCATTTTAGGTAGATTTGAACACACAATACTAACGAATTATTAGATAACATTTAGTTAGTAAAAAAAAATATTTTATAATATTTTATTGGAACTAATCCATGCGCTAGAACTATGTTTAAGAGATTCGAATTTACATGAAATCGAGATTCATGAGTAATCCTACACATCAAAGTATCTCTGTATCTTATCTTAGATATCCTATTCAAGTTGGCCGTATAATGACAGTGGCAAGCTCAGATATGTCAGCACGAATATTGCAAGACTATAAATTGGCTTGAGAACAATTTTACTAACGGCCAACATTAATAATAACCTATCTACAGATAAGATAGGCATTCTCACGGCATTCTAGAGTTTTGTTGCTAGGATGTTTTTGTTTGTGGTCGCCTCTGTGGTCTAGCGGTGCAGGTGTTGGACTTGACTGCATGAGGTCTCGGGTTCGAGTCCCGGGTCGGGCAACAAAAAGAAAATTGGGTTTTTCCAATTTTCTAATAAAAAAATGTTGCTCGGGATAGGATATGTGCCCGGTTGGCGATAGGCTTGCCACCTATCACATTGTGGGACTTAGTATCTTCGGCTAGTTGTGGATGCATTAGTTGTGCCTCTGCCTACCTGTTCGCGGATATGGGCGTGAAGATACTTTGCTTTTTTACTTTACTTTTATATGTTTGTTAATTATTGACAAATAAACGAGGTATACTAGTAACATTGCCTTTACCAAGAATTGGTATAGATTACGTTCGGTGTTACGTGTCGAACTCTATGGCACTTGGTCCAAAAACGTGTTTATCTTAGTTACCAATACGAGGGTCAAACTGAAAGTTCTTAGAAAATCAAAAACTAAGCATTCTAGCAAGTTATTAGTTTTATTATAACTTTTCGAAATAGCGTCCATTTACATCAATACATCGCTGCATTCGATGGAACCATTGAGAAAAGAAAAACTTCGAGAAATTTTTCCTCGAAGTTTTTCTTTTATTTTCGGGAATAAATAAAAATCGCAGGGTGCGAGGTCGGGGCTATACGGCGGGTGACCCAGTAATTCCACGTCTGAGGTCGCCAAATAGTCGATCGTTTGCCTGGCGGTGTGCGACGAGGCATTGTCGTGATGAAGGAGGATCCTGCTGCGAGGTCGTTTCTCTCGAACTTTTTCCAAGACAAGTGGCAAACAGTTGTTAGTGTACCACTCTGCATTAACCGTTTTCTGATCCTCTAAGACAACTGTCGTGTAATGACCTGTCTTTCCGAAGAACGAGGCCACCATCTTTTTTCCAACACTTCGACCTCTCTTCATTTTAGTTGGCAACTCTTCGGAAGGAAACACCCACTGAGCAGACTGTCTTTTGGTTTCCGGATCATATCAGTAAATCCAGCTTTCGTCACCCGTTAGTATGTCGAACACAGCATTTGAGTCACCTCCGTTAAATTTTTGGATCATTTCTCGGCACCAATCAACACGGCGGAGTTTTTGAGCCTCGGTCAAATTATGCGGTATCCAGCGGGCACAAAGCTTCCTGACCGCTAAATGTTCATGGAGGATTTTGTGCACTTGACTCATACCTATGCCTAGACTTGTCCGAATCTGCTGATAAGTCACTCTTTTGTCAGTCTCTATCATACGCCGCACAACACTGATATTGTCTTCAGTCGTCGCTGTAGAAGGCCGTCCCTCACGCAAATCATCGGTGAGATTAGTTCGACCACGTTTGAATTCATTAAAACAGTTGTAAACTGTGGCACGAGATGGGGCTTCATCGTGAAAAGCCAATCGAAATCTATAATAACTTTCTTGTTGACTTATATGACATCGAAAGTCATAAAAAATCATTGCACGAAAATTTTCTCGGCTTAAATTCATTCTGACGTGCACAGACAATTTTCAATTTGCCGCCAAATCGTAAAACAAATGACAAATGAATGAAATGAATACTCAATATTATTGGTAAAGAGTTCTATTTTCAAAATTTAAACTTATTTTTTTAATATAATGCTTTTAAGTTGCCAGTTCTAAAAACTTTCAGTTTAGCCCTCGTAGAGGCGCTGTTCCAAGTTTTCATACAAATAATTTACAGAGACGGTAGCGAGTATAGTAAACTTGAGAAGCCGTAAACTCATTGTAAGGACTCTGATCTTAAATAGCAAGATCTCTTAGATAGTTAGTTGTTAATACTGGTTCTTGCAACCAAAGCACCAAGTTGTAGACTAGTCAGTGAAAATGCTAAAATGATGAAAAGCATATATCATTACCAATTTAATTCAACGGGTTAATAAAACAAGTTTTAATACGAAAAAGTGTTTTATTACGCACTTATTATTTCAACCAAATGTTTATGAAATATTCATCTATAGCATAATGCATACACTATCATTAGAAGACACCACGTAATTTTATAATGCATCATATCCTAGGAAAATACAAAAATATTAAGCGATTTCTTGGTAGACTACCGGGTACCTCGGTTTTTTTTTGCGAGAATACTCAACCGCACCGTGTTCTTGGTCACCAGTTAACACTCCAAGACCGGGACAGGGCTTTGGTATTCCTAAACTCAAAGTAAGCCTTCGAATAGTGTAAAAACTATACTCTACATCACCCGTAAGGAACATGGCATAAATATACGTTAATGGTCTTTCCAAAATAGGTGTTCAAATTTATAGTCCGTATTCAGTACCTATACGTAATAATATATATCCTTAAAATAACATAATTAAAATGTTTTTTCACTTGACTTTGCCCATACTTTGCGTTTAATTCACTCAACAAGATCAATAAGGGCCAGGGGGCTGATTATGTATCTCAGTGGCCAACTCAAAATGGAAAAATGTACATCAAACAGCCGTCAAATGACGTCATTTATTTTGCCATCTCTATCTTATTTCTAATGATCACTGAATATATCAAATGTGTCGGTTAACTTCAAACTCGAATAAATCCGATAAATCAAATAGCTGTGTCAAATGGCGTGTTTTATATTTAATATAAAACACGCTATTTGATATACACTTTACCCAGAGATCATAACTGAAAAGATACGTAATTAGCCCCCAGGTCGCCTTGCATAAAATTAATCGCAATAAAAAGTATTGTTTCCTAGCAATTTTTATCTTTTTAAGTCAAATGAATGAGTTTATTCTGAAAGCAGTAAGTCTTAAGGAAAAGTTTTAATCACCTAATTTCATATTAGATATACTGAACAAGACTTATTTAAAAATTTTAACATCTATTTTAGAAGAATATAGCATATAATAAAATGAGTATTAGCCTTGGTCATATCATCATGCGAATAGATAGAACAGAATTAAACACATTAAAGACATTCGGCCAGCTAGTACCTACAATATAAAAACCTATAGACTGAGTCCATGTAACATATATTTGAATATGTTCAAGAAGATAAAATTGTGATAGCTGTTGGGACTCTAAAACCCACATGTGTTAAGTTTTTGTAGGGGTTCTTTTTAAGTAGGTACTAAACAGATTTTAATATTTAAATCTGAAATTATGTTAACTCTTAAGTGTGCAAGGCTATGCCTATGTGAGGCTGTTTGACCTCACTCGGGCTTAAACGTATTAAGTAGAGTGAGGTACAAAATATGCAATGACGTCACTGACAGGTATAACCATTTCATTCGGGCTAACAACGAAAACAGTACAAGCATATTTGCTTACATATCTTTAGGCCAAGTCCCTGGCAATCGTAGGGAGAGAGTATTGACCTTCATTACATTTCATACAAACACTGGTTTCAGAGAACTAGCTATTTGATGGTGGAATTACCACTAAGGTCTCTGACTACCTACATCCATCTACATTCGTAATGAATATCTGTTTGGTCTATCTTTCATTTGGCATTCTTTCCAAACGCTTTGTTTACGTACAAGAGTGAGCAAAGCTTGTCCCTAGTTATAAAAAAAAACATAAAAATATTTTTCCATCTCAAAGTAAAGTTCATATATTAACAAAAAATGATTAAAAGTTGCGTTCTGTAGTTCGCATTTGTTTAAATTTTAATACTTCAAATACAAAAGCTTTTCTAACTCAAATTTAGCTTAAAAGTACACATATTTCTTGATCTGAAATACCATATGAGTTTTATATTTCAATATTGTTTGCCTGCGAGATAATATCACAAAGGCATGCTTGAAGACTTAAATCTTGAAGTTAAGAATACCAAAGCATTACGTTTAAACATGAGGTGCATGATAAGGTAGGTACAGCTAGAAAGCGTTTATCCTATAACTCGACAACAACAACCGTAACCGGCCAACATTCACGTAAACTAACATCAATCCAAATACTGATCATAATCTTAACAATGGTCCAAAAATATCTAATAGCGTCCCTAAACGACCGAGTAGAAAAATACTTTATAATGCTCCACAGAAATCTAGCTTTTTTTTTCTCACTTTTAAATCTCTTTGATATTTTTTTTGTGTCGTGTGAACGGCAAAGAACAAGATACATTAGGTCTAAGAGTGTTATATAATCTACTGTGACAATCTCAGTAAGTTCGATTCTTGCAGAATGTTCACGAAAACGGGATGACACAAGTGTAAGAAACATTGATAAGCTGTCAAGCCGGTAACGAGAAATCTAACTATTTATAATCTATATTTCAATTTCTATATTGCATTATCTGTAAAATATCTCCTTTTATTGGAGGGGAACTTGGACAGTGTGACAGCCACGAATTTTCATTGAACATTGTGCATATGTACTATTTATAATATAATCTTATATTATACGATTACAGACATGTGAACTTGCAATGCGTTTATCAATAACCCTTAATAATAATTTTAGAAAGACGTATCCGATCTCTATATATCACAAAACGTGTATATGAACACCAATTTATGTAGCATCTAAAAGCACATTAAATGGCCCAATAATTTAAAATGTACAACATAACATAATTTCGTTTCGACGAGTGCCTTTCGTGAATCACAGGAAAAGCACACGTGACACAGTTAGACTAATAGTTTAAAACAATCGCTGTGTTTGAGTGTGATTTCGAAACTTTATATATATAAAAAAATACTAGGTTTTATAGTAATTTTTGTGGATTATTAATTGGTAACACTTTAAGAATAATTCAAATGTGGGTTTCAAATTCTATTCCTCACATAGTGAAACTCACTATGTGAGGAATAGAATTTGCGAAGTAATGGCCACAAAAAGCCAATATCTTAATTCTAAATTTAATATTCACTGAATCGGTTAACCAAATGCCGTTCCGTTCCACAAAAATAAAACACACTGATGTTGACTTAGGTAATCTCTTTTCGACGACCACAATTTTTTTATAGTAAATTATAGTTAGATGCAAGTCACAAATCTACATTACAATAGAATGTAGTTTTTAATGTTACTTATAGAAAATAGAGTGAGGAACTCCTTCAGACATCATGAGCTTGCAGTATACTCATAATTCACAATTTAATGAATGCATTTGTTTAACTAGTTTTTCATTTATATTATCCGAAAAATATTTATAACTCATCGAGACATTCTCAGCCATATTCTATTATTTTAACAAACGAGTACCAAAAAATTGTATTGCATTGTCAAATAATCAATATAAAGTTCATTTCAATCAATCAGACACGCCTTTATAATTTGACAACGAGAACAAAGATGTAGTGCCCGCCCCTCATAACGCTACATCCCACTGCTTCAGCATTGGAAATATGCGAGGGACGTACTCAGTACTCGTTTATTAAAGTAAAGTCTAGAGTGAAACAGTATCTTTTCTATTTTCTATATGTAACATATGAAAAAACAATGGGTTGCTAAAACGTTATAGGTCGGTGTAGGCGTACTGATGTAAACAAACAATTCCTAATACTACACAACAGCTACTAAAACGACTTAAATAGAAACCAACGAAGTGCACTTACAAATTATCTAACTGTAGGCCTTTTCTGGGTGAATTGAATTAAAAAACACAAAATTCTTTTATATTAAGATTGGTGTTTTTCGGATACAGAAAAAGTTTAATACAAAGTCAAAGATCACATAAAACATGGATTTTATATATATTTACGACTTCATTATGTTTAATATTAGTTTTTAAACCTGGCAACTAACTTTTAGTAAAGATGGCGACCCATTTTACACATATTTTACAGATTAGAAAAATATTTTGTATTCTAATAATAATTTTACCCACCGAACAAGACTAGGAACAAGCAAAATTTGTCGTAGTTTCACAAAAATACTTTTTTAAGCATACTTTTCAATCACCACATATATTTTCGAATAAAAATAGCTCTAAAATCTCTTTAATACATTAATTTTCCATACAAATCTATTACATTAATTTCCTCGTTGACTTTGTATTAAAATTTACAAATCCAATCATAAAACACAAGATTTGAAGTTATAGTTCCGACTTTAACACTTCAGGTTCACCGAGATAAATACATTGACTATTGCTACCCCACTCTTACTCTCTCTTTCTCTTCTCTTGACCGCCAGATGATGATTTTTTTTCACACTAGGCTTGTCATATATTTAATATTTCCAATACCAAATCTCGTACCTCATTATAAACTTCTTAATGGGTTAAGACTTCATTCAAAAACGTTCATGTAGGCGAAGGAAACATCTTTTTTATCTTCACACTTTTTTCTTACCATGTACAAAAAGACAAAATCGTACACATACGAGATTTATAGTAGGTCTGGCAACACTGTTAATATCCATAGACTACAGAGTAATACGCCGGTTTTTATCGATCGCACGTATACATTTTATTCAAGTATGATACTATCTGGTCGAAACATATACGAGGCAAATAACAATATTTTTTACAATATTAAATACGGTTGTACTTTAACAAGTCTTGTGTTTTAATGATTTTTCCATATTACATGTAACAGACAAACAAATTGATTCATACTTTCTATTATATATTGTAAAAAAATCAAATGAAATACAGATGCAAGTCTACAAAGAACGTTACTACATACATTGGTACATGTAGGCAAATTCCTGCCAAATTGTAATTAATATACTTATACCACTGCATATGCAAAATTTTCTTTGTCCTACAATAACTATACTTACGCCTTTATTATATTAGTTATGTATATTACAATGTATCTCTAGTGGCAGTTATTAACGCTCTGATATAACGACAGTGACGAAAGATCTCGTATTTATTACAGTACAGTTGTTTTGATACATATTTTATTGTTTTTAAAAGCAGTAACATGTAATCATTGCGTATTTCATGGTCTTAAAAAAAACTTGACATTTGTATGACGCCATTGTGGGAATAGTTTAAAAATAAAATCTAAATAATTTATGCTTTTTACAGAAAGAGTTCATAGACTTTATACTTAGCGAAGTTTGTATAGGTAAATAAAAATATTAACGAACTAGCTTCCGTAGCGGCTTTGCCCGAGTATCAATTTACATTTTTTTATAAGTCGTAGCATATATGTTATTCTGATGGATACACTATATTCCTATAAAGTTTCATTTAAATCCGTTTAGTAACAAACATCTGTATATCATTACAAACTTTCGCCAAAATATGTTGCTGGTTTCATGTGTTTCGAATCTAGAAAAATCTAGATAAAGCTACAGATAATTTGATTTTCCTTTATTTCATTTTTTTGTTTTCGCAATAGAAAGTTTTAGCCTACGTTAATAAGCTAACAAAATTTTATAGCTACACTTTATTTCGCTAGTACATATCATATACTAGCTGCCCGTTCCGGCTTCGTTCGGATGGTAATTTTTTTACCATAAATTAAGATGTAAGCTATCCTATCTCTCAAGTTGGATCGAACTGCACATGGTGTGCGAATTTTATTATAATCGGTTAAGTGGTTTAGGAGTCCATTGAGGACAAACATTGTGACACGAGATTTATATATATTAACATTAATCTGTAGGATTGAGTTTTGGTGCCATCGAGAGAAAATGGTCGCAGTTTTTTTGTATTTAATGATTTTCGCGTACAAGTAAAATAAATCTATTTTGGTGGCCTTTTTTATTTTTTTTAGATAACATGCACTATTGCAAAATTATTGTATAGTGAATTTCCTCGTTGCTGCCAAATCCTATTAACCGAGCTTGACTAAGGAAGCCGCGGCTTCACCCAAGAGCCTGACATGACTTTTTTTGACGATTTATAACTAATTTTGAATAATGTCGATTTAAATTTGAACAATGGCAGACGCTAGTGCCCATGCCAAAAACTAAAAAAGTTAGCATATTGTGATATGCACTCTTTTTGTAAAAAGACACACTTTGTTTAAGCATTGGCTTTGAAGGTTTCAACTTATTTATCAACAAGAGCAAAAAAAAAACCAAAATTAAACAAAATATATAAACTACGAGACGTACCTACCTACTCAATCTAAATGCATTCGTTTATTATACTAACGGGATAGCTCTGTGGTGTTGTTTTTGCGGTATGGTTTTTAAATTTTAAAATATTCTATGTTTCCTTCATAAACACTTTGAAAAATATTTATTACTGAATCAATAATATAAAAATATTCATGTAAAAGCGTCATCAATGCTTTGTCATTTCATAGTGATGTACGATATTTTCGAATAATAAATATCGATAATTTACACAATCATTACCTTTAGCGTGATCATTATCGACTGATCGTCAAACAGCTAGTTGGGAAAAAGTATGGAAATCTTTAAACGCGTACTCTCTTAGTTATGTAGTGTCGTGCAACGCGATTTCTATACATTTTGGCAAAGGTTATCGATATATGACGATAAGACAATATGTTCATGCTTGAGATAGATATATTCAAAGCTCACGCGAGTCTGACTTAAACAGATAATATTATACTCATATGTAAATGAAGTACCATATGCATATCAAGATAAAATATACGGGGTTAAATGTCTTTACATGTTATAATTATTAGCTTATAATAGAAACAATAAATGAATAATAAAACTCCTCTCTCCTTACCCTTTCGTCTAAATTTAAAACTATCTGCATCGATGCCTTTCCTTCTATCAACTATCACATGTTTACAAGATCAAAAAATATTCAAATATTTGATACTAAAAGCAATAAAGAAAACTTGAGGAACGGTCGTCATATTTTACTAAAACTAAAAGCTCAAACATAAAATGGAATTTACCTTTTCATGTATCCAAGGATGGACTAGTTTCCTCAATAAAAAAATAAAAATAAAATCAAACTTGTACAGTTGAAATTATTAGGAACATACATCTGTCACCTCTGAGCAACTCTTGAGAAAAATCTTTCAAGAAATTCATATTCTATACTAACATACTTATCACAGGTTAAGGGGACAAGAGAAAGTATTAATGTTCTCTCAATATGATTACATGTAAATATAAAACTAATACAACTTAAGATGCAACTGCTTGTCCGAGCAGCGAAACGTATATTAAAAATATAAAATAAAATTAGTATAAATTCTAAGCCTTTTGCCCTTTAAGGGGGCGGCTGAGATCGATAACTTATGTATAACATTTTAACGTCGACTGGCGGTGCTGAAGCGCTGAAGCGCCGATACGATCACACAAATAAATCGATTCACATCGATATTCCAATAATAACTTTTTAATATGACAAAAATAATTTCTTCCGATGTCAATCGATTTATGTGACGCGAATCGAAACAAATATGCGTAGGCGAGTCACATCTCGCCTGTCACGTTATCACGAGGGCTCTAACCGGCGTAGTGAGTCCATGCCGGTTCACTTTATTTCCCGTTATGTATCATTTCACAATGTATCGATAATTGACGGTAAATCCGCTCGATGGTCACAGCACTATAGTCTCTCACGGCCAACACTAGTCCCATCCGTTTTCTTTAACCATGTGAGCGAGTTCAATGATAAACTTTCCTTCTTTATACTTTTGACTGGATTCGAAAGCGTGCTCCTGAAAACAAATGAGATAATATTTAACAGTTTTATAATTTTTTGTAGAGTGAGGTGCAGCTTCTTGTCCGGGGTAGGAATCCGCTACCTTACCTATTCCTACCGCCGTAATGACTCTATCATATTTCGGCCGGGAGGGTAGAGGGTAGCCGATAGACTTGCAAAATTGGCCTAACATCCCGATTTTTGTTTAAAAAACTCACATAAATCAGTACAGCGGTTAAGCCGTAAAAGCGTAACAGATGACAGACATACATTCGCATTTAATAAATGAATATGGATTTGGGTTGCCGTATGATTACACTAGTGTCAGTCAGATTAGTAGACGTTATCACCGTCATAACTTTGTCTTCTCTCAGTCCTCGCCATTATCGTGTTCCATATTTGAAGTACATGCTATTTACTTTTGAAGCAATTGACATATTTGTCTATTGGCAACGTCCATTTCTTATTACAAAATCCGTTTAACTGTTCCAAATAATGAAAAATAGTTTGAATTATTTTATAATTTTAAAAATATCACGTCCGTATTCCCAAAGTGGTAGGCAGAGCCACAATCACGTCATCCATGACTAGCCGAAGATATTAAGTCCCACCATTTGATAGGTGGCTAATTACCGACTAAAACCCGAGTAACGTTGCTTTTATTTAAAAAAAAACTGAAAAAAACTTTCTGTTGACCGACACAGGACCTTATGAAATCATATCCAACACTGAAGCACTAGACCACAGAGGTAATAAAGGCTAGGGTAAAACAGGTGTCTATCAACGGGTAGTCAAGCATATAGTTAAGTATCTTCACGCTCATATCCCCGAATAAGTAGGCAGAGGCACAACCCACGACTAGCCGAAGATACTAAGTCCCACAATGTGATAGGAGGCAAGCCTATCGCCAACCGGGGACATTTCCAATCCCGACCAACATTTTGTAATTAGAAAATTGGAAAAAGCCAATTTTCTTTTTGTTAACCGCTAGACCACAGAGGCGATTTAATTATGTTTAATTATGTATGTACATATTTGCTGAGACCCCTTAACCCAAAATAAAAGTAGATGATAGACTAATAGGATAGGATATTTTTTTCATTAGAAAATTGGAAAAACCCAATTTTCTTTTGTTGTCCGACCCGGGATTCGAACCCGGGACCTCATGCAGTCAAGTCCAACAACTGAACGGCTAGACCACAGAGGCTTCTTAAATTTGCAGAAAGAAAAATTTTACACATATCTTCACGCCAAGTCTTAGGCTAGGCAGAGAGTATCGAGTGTCCAACTTCACGATCGCAGGTTTCGCAGACTCTTGACACCACCCTTTGATAATATGTGAGTGATCTGATCGTGGAATGTCAACCTTGGTCTCCCCGGCTACTTACATCCGTCCACATTAGCATTGTATATCTGCTTTGTCAATCTTTCATCTGTCATTCTTTCCACATGACCGAACCAGCGGAGCACGCCCTTTCGCATTTTAACACCAACACTTTCTTTCTATACCACTCTTTCTCGGATCTCACTGTTACGAATGAGGTCAGCGAGCGTTACACCACGGAAAAAAAATATAATAAAAAAAAAAGACCGTACATATTTCCAGCCCAACATTGTCTTGCAGCACTCGCAGTATATGTCGGCCACAGCGTGCAGGCCCGTCAGCAGCACCCGCTCCTCCGCGGGGCCACAGCCCACGTTCACCCTGGAACATTTTTTTTTAAATTATAAACACAATTCTTAATAATTATTGTATCTTTACTCATTATTGGTACTAACAAAATTCACAAAAAATGTTTTTACTCTCCAGGGTCCACACTCAGAGACTTCGATTATCTGTTAAGTAGTCATTAAGTCGACATTTTTTATACAAAATTGTGATACAATAGCAGATTAAATGTAAATTGACGCTGATAGAACTTAGTTGTCTAACGATCATATACAAAGACGTCAATTAACATTTAATCTATCATCAAGTCACATTTTAGTGGAGAAAATGTCTACTTAGCGAACTGATTAAAAGACAATCGAAGTCTGAGTGTGGCCGTATGTGTCATTTCTACGTTTAAATCTAAAAAAACTCTAAGAGCATTGTGAATTAATTAATGTACACACATACATATACACATAACTTCACGCCACTTCGGTTACGGGGTTAGCAGAGTATCGAGTGTCAAATGTCACTACCCTTTCTGGCTTTATGAACATTCATTACTCTATTAATACAAACATGCTAGTTTCGGACTACAAATTAAGTACACAATGGACAAGTTAAGACACAATGTTAGTTATTAAGAATGTTTAGTTTTTTATTTATATAGAACGTCCTCCATATACTCAATGTGGAGTACAAGGACTCAAAAATATTTTTAATGCACCATTTTTTTTTTATTTAAAATTAATTAATTAACTGGTAGAATGTTGGATTAGCTACAACTAACTACGAGTATTTCTAGTAACTTTAATAAAAACATTTTTGGAAATAATTTTTATTATGTAAAAATAAATAAAAGTAAGTAAAATATACTCACACTGAATTAAATAGATATGCACGGCCCTGGCTGCCTTGAAACGACTGAAAATAGAAAATACAAACATTAAATAAATGAAAAAATTAAAAGTAATAGTATTAATTTATTAAAAAGTATTAATGCTACTACTACAAGAAAAATCGCATACATCCACATTAGACAGATTTTGATGACAGTAGTTTACAGCTATTTAAAACGGTATTGTATTATAATTAACTGTAAATTGATTTAAATGTTTTTCGGCTAACAGTTATTACTAAACAGTTAATTAATGTCCAGAACAATTATTAACATATAAAAATATAATTAATTATTTAAAACAATAACCGTATTAACACAAAAAATATTTTTAAACACTGTCAAAAGTTGAATTCTCAGCCAATAACATGCTGCTACGTCATCCACGTGCAGCATGTTATTGGTTGGATGTCAGTCTTAGAAATTGGTACCTAGTAATTTTGTTGCGCACTCACTAAAGTAATTTTAAGTTATAGATAGCTATCTTCTTGCAATGAAAGCAATAGAAAGAGACAAAACATTTTTAGTGCTGTCAGATTAGTCTGTATACGGCATTTCTACAGACGATTAATCTATCACTCGGAAAATGTTGATTAAAAACATCACAGTTTGACATGTCCGGACTAATTAGGGGGGTTAGAATGAACCACCGTCGTCTTGAAACGAACGTTCGTTTCGGGCCGCTTATAAATGTCAAACTCAAAAAGCGTAGAACGTTCGTGCCAAACAAAACGTGACGTCGGCGATAGACGTTAGACGTCTGACAATTGACAAATAACAAATTTGATATTGACGTGTTTTAAGTCGTGTCGTCATAGACAAAATTTTGTTTTTTCATACAAATTCGGTCATTACCCTTCGTTTACACGATATCGCTTCAAGTTATGATTGTTCTAGCTTTATAAAAAACGATAGCTTTATAAAACCCCCAGGGGGGTTAGAATGTGCACTTTCGTCTCGGCGCGATCGCGTCGTTTCGCTTGGACGATGCGTTTCGTTTCAAAACGTTATCGTTTTTTATAAAGCTAGAACAACCATAACTTGAAGCGATATCGTGTAAACGAAGGGTAATGACCGAATTTGTATGAAAAAACAAAATTTTGTCTATGACGACACGACTTAAAACACGTCAATATCAAATTTGTTATTTGTCAATTGTCAGACGTCTAACGTCTATCGCCGACGTCACGTTTTGTTTGGCACGAACGTTCTACGCTTTTTGAGTTTGACATTTATAAGCGGCCCGAAACGAACGTTCGTTTCAAGACGACGGTGGTTTATTCTAACCCCCCTGACGTGTCTAAAACGTTTTGTCTCTTTTGTTTTTGTTTCATTTGAAAAAGATAGCGTGCATCTAAAATAAGCTTAGTTTGTGAACCTGTGTGTGAAGTTTAGAAAACATCAGTGTTTATTTAAATAGGAGTCTAATTTTTTTGTGGTAACGTAGTACACTTTTATTAATTTATTTTGGTATTAACATTTACTTATCGCCATACACGCATAAATAAGTGTTGCCACCGCAGACTCAAGAAGCTAAACCGCGAGCAACTATGTTATTTACTGTGGTTTTATATAACTTGTGGTTTTTAATAAAATAATGCTGGATAAACATCGCAGATGTAGGTAAGATATTTTAGGTTTATCGTTTTAATTAGGACAATTACAAACTTGAAAAAAATTGAAATAGATCTTCCAAGATAAAAATAATTATTACTATATTGGTCACTAATGGTAGTACAGCACTACTATTTAAATTATGCGCTTCGCCTTTACACTTTTTACTCTTTATACTTTTATTTTTAAAATGGGCTGACTTAATCAAAATTTAAGCGAAATGATTAATTACGTGTAAAATCAACTCTATATACATATCTTAAAAATACAATCAGATTTCCGAAGCTTGACGAATATAGCCGAAGCGCATAATTTAAATAGTACTACTGTACTCGTATCTTTCTTAGTATTAGGAGTGGTGAAAAAACGGATTGACTAGAATCGAGAATATAATTGATTTTGTAATTATTAGTTAGGTACATTCCTTTTTTTACATATACAATGTATGTCTGTATGTTAAAATGATCTTTTTTTTGTTATAAAATAAAAACTTGATATGCCACAAATTATTATGTCGGATATAGAACTTATAATCAAAAGCCCTTCGTTCTCTTTCGTTGGTTTGAACAATGAAATAGGGAGAATGCTTTTGGTAGCTTAGTCTCTTTTTTATGGTTTTGAAAGACAAACAAGCAGACGGATTTGGTGATGGCATGAAATTCACGCCGCTTAGAGACACCGAAGTAATGGTGCGTTGCCAACCTGATGATAGGCCCAGAGCAAAAGCAAGTTTACCGGCTACCTTACCCTCCGAACCGGAACGCGTCAATAGCAAGCGCTGACGTTATGGCGGCAGGAGTAGGCAAGGCGGAGGTACCAATCCGGACGAGTCACAACTAGTCAGACGTCACGGTGTTAGTAACGTAAGCCTATGCTCGCCGTTTTTTTCCTGCCTGGCAGGAAGGCAATGGTCTATCCTGCAAAGGAGCCCAAACCTACACGGAGAAAAATGTTCCTTGATAATAAAAAAAAAAGAAAAGAAAAATGCTACCTTTGATATAAGTTCGTCATGGCTGGCTAGATGCGCGCGACAGTGTATGCAGGAGTACGTGCGGTGAGCTGGCGGCAGGTAAGCCTGGAACGTCTTGACGGTGGC
>NJDD01010958.1:37540-82246 GCA_002245505.1 Calephelis nemesis
CGCGCCGCCGCTCTCGCCTGCCACCCCGCCACGGTTAGTCACCCCCTCACGCATGAGTGCCTGCTAGCTACCAACACAACTCCCGTCAGCTACACACCCCCCAACACACCCTCATCACACCCAGAAACCCCAGCCCTAAGTGCACTATCACCTACTGCGATTGAGATTCGATTTTTAATTTATTTTAAATTTCAATTCATATACGTCTTAATTCAGATACAAAAAAATATTTTTTTTTAAATAGGGACACAGTGCCGGATTAAGGTTAGTTGGGGCCCTTTGTAAAAAATTAAGAAACGGATTACAATTTGCATATGTTTTCTCATTCCTCGATAGCAACTTACTAATAGTGAGTTCCTAAAAATTAGGAGGCCGTAGTATTTGCTGCTATCCTATATCATCGGTTAAAAAAACAGTACTTTTTGAATTAAGTGGTTTTAGCATTCATGCGCAGAATTGAGACATAATACCTATATAGTGTTTTGTTTATATTACTGAAGTAAAACTAACTGATCTAATTAATAAACATGTTAATAATTTTTTGCTAAACTAAAGATGAGATGTTTTAAGCTTGACAAAGGGCAGCAGACACTCTACCACAGCACAGAGTGCCTATAAAAACTATAGGCACAGGGAAATTTAAAAAATATGTTCAGATTTGTAATCTCGATCGCAGTTTTCATTTTATAGTGCACGTGGGGCATTAGCACTCATGCGCCGAAATAAAAATAAATGTTTTAAGTATCTTGTTACATCATACTATATAAACCTTATATTTTAATTACCACATAAAAATATACACAACGTGTCATTTGAGAATTGTAGTATGCTTCATCAAAATCCGCTGACATAAGTTTATTTCTAGGTCTTATTACATTTGCCTAGTTGCCTTATTGGTACATTTTTGAAAATCGATATCATAAAGCGCATATACTAGAGTATAATATGATGATCATAGTATTTATTGCTATAATAATACGTCATTAGAAACAATTGAAAAGATATACTTGGAATTTTTTTCGTGACGAAAGAAGAGTAGTTAAACGCACGTATTTAAGTTTTTATTACAGGCTATGGCCTACGTACCCAACTATAAAGTAGCAGATTTAAAAATAGCGAAGCTTTGTGCGGTAGACCTTATCGGGACTCCAACAGCTACGAAATTCGGAAACTTGCTTGTTTAATACGTATAGCGCAGTCAGAACTATTACAATTTAATAAAATGTAATAATAACTATTTAGTAAATTAAAATTTAAAATATTTAAGCACAGTAAAACTACAAAGACCGAATCCAACTATTTTATAACCACGTAGCAATTTTTCTTTTCATTCTTTTTTTTAGGTTTTGGCCTTCACGTTAGTATTTTTCCATTAGTCAAGTAGAAATTTGCATCAAATTTTATATCAATCAATAATTAAGTTATCAGTCTTAAATCGTCAGTAAGTCTTGTCAGGCTTTTGGGTAAAACGGTGGCCGCATTACTCAAGCTCATGTAATGAGATTTGGCGGCAACGAGGATGTTGCGAACTGGTGTTGCGGATGACCGTGGGCGGCGGTGATCACTTTCCATCAGGTGACCCACTTGCTCGTTTGCCTCCTCTTGTATAAATAATACACTATACGCTAATTACTTCATGATTATTTCATTTGTGCACTTTCACTGAACAAAATTGTACAAAATGCCACCAAAATTGACTAATATCACTCAATATCAACACGAAATTCAATAATTATGGTAAATCTTCGACCACATTTTCTCTCGATGGCGCCAAAACTCACGTAGCGATTTAATAACTCTTTTATCGAAAGACAGCATTTTTTTCCGAAAATGTCCAAATTAAATTATATCAACATCCTATTAGTAATTTTTGAATTAGACTTTATCAAAACAAAGTCAAGATAAGCGAAAAACTAATGCTAAGTACAACTCAAGAACCGCTAGTCAAATGATGATAAAATTAATGAGACTAACTCAAAATGATTACCTATCTGTCAAAATTGGTTGGCTATTGGCCGAGTACTCGTGTAACAAACATACAAAAAAATATGACCAAATTAAGAACTTTCTTTTTTTTGGAGTCGATTAAAATAAATTACATATTCGCTACCTGTTCCGGCTTCGCTCCGTTGGTATTTTTTTTATCATAAATTAAGATGTAAGCTATCTTGTCTTTCAAGTTGGATCAAACTGCACACGGTGTGCAAATTTGTTTGAAATCGGTTGAGTAGTTATCGCGGCCAAACAATGTGACGTGTAATTTATATATATTACAAGTCAACTTTACGCCAAGTTCCTTACGGGGTAGCCAGAGAGTATCGAGTACACAGACTTCACGATCCTGACAAACCTAGCTGACTTACTTTGCATTCATTAGCGTTTTAATACAAACACGGTTTCGGAGACTCTTGCCACCACCCTCGGATAATATCCGAGTGATCTGATCGTGGAATATCAACCTTAGTCTCCTAGGGTACCTACATCCATCCACGATCGCGTTGTATATCTGCTGCTTCAATCTTTCATCTGTCAGTCTTTCCAAATGACCGAACCAGCGCAGAATGCCCTTTCGCATTTTAAAACCACCATTTTCCTTTCAATCCCACTCTTTCTCGGATCTCACTGTTACGATATATATTAATACATACAATATATATTAAGATACACAATAAAGGTATTGATATTTCATAACAATGAGCGTCCATGTTTGCAGACACCAAGTTTAATTAAAACGCAGTCAAGTGGTGCTTCATACAGATGATATTGCGATCAATTGCCATCAATTAAAATCACGGTACTGGTAGACCACAAATAGCGGTTGCTAGTCGCTGTATTTTATTGTTTTAAAATAAACTTATATTTCATCATTATCATCAGCCGGAGAACGTCCACAGCTGGACATGGGCCTCCCCCAAAGAGCGCCACAAGTCACGGTCACCAGCCGCTTGCATCCAGCGGTTCCCCGCGACTTTGACCAGGTCATCAGTCCACCGGGTGGGAGGTCGCCCAACAGTACGTCCTCCGGTGCGGGGCCGTCACTCAAGTACCTTTCTTTTCCAACGGTTGTCGGTTCTGCGAGCAATGTGGCCTGCCTTATATTATTAACTTATATTTAGATTTATATAATTTCTGATTTTGCTGCTGCTAGACAAAGGCAGGCTCTATATGATGCATACAAATGATCAGCAACCAAGTCCATAAAGTGACAGCTTGCATGAATACCTGTCCTACGTTTATGAATTTGCGGTTATCTATAAGACGGTGGTAACGAATATTAATGTAATACATTAAATAATTCTAATTACCATAAAATCTAGATTACTTGTTGATAAAATATTAAATAATATTATAATATTATTATTTTTTATTCTATAATATTAAATATGTAATATTAACACAAATCACATAATAAAAAATGTGGAGGTCCAGGCAAGTCTGCCAGGATCGTGAGGTTCGGCACTCTGCCTATCTCTAAGGGGCTTGGCGTGAAAATATGTATGTAAATATTAAATTGAAAAGAATGACAGTTCCAGTTATATTTTGTAATTTAGAAGGTTAAATTAAGGAACTTAATTCTGAGCTATCCGAAACGATTTTGATGATAATTATAAAGACGCTTGAGATCTTTTATTTATAACACTTTGAAACATACATATAAACCTTCCTCTTCAATCACTTTATCTATTAAAAAAAACCGCATCAAAATCCGTTGCGTAGTTTTAAAGATTTACGCATACAAAGGGGCATAGGGACAGAAGAAGCGACTTAGCTTTATACAATGTAGTGATAAATTCGAGTACTTATGGTTTGGTGGTAGAACAGCCATGCCCACACTTAGAGACATTTCAGCAAAAATAATTGAGATAGCAATCGACAGCTTTCGTTGCTGAAACAGGACAATTTTTGTTTCTATTTTTATAAGTATATCAGTTTGTCTGTTTTTTAGTGCACCCCTAGGAAACTACAAAAATAATTTAAATTCGGTTTCAATTTTTAAGAAATCAAAACTTAAGCAAAAACATATCAAATTTTCATGGCTTAATATCAAGAAGGCAAAATCATGGACGTATAAAAGCGTAATTATACAGTATATAGCATAAATAAATGAGGATGCACATTGTACAACATAGGCTAGGTGTAGAAGACTTATTATAAGAGCTAGGGATTCAGTCGCGTTCATTCGACGTCAGTAATTCCGAAAGTCTGTGTATTTATTATTTTTACTCGCTATCGCTAGCGATTTCATCTGATCTATAAGATTTCATTTTATGAAATGGTATGCAAATCATCTTCAATTCAATTAAAATTTTGCTTTGTCATTGAGATCAAATGGCAAATTTTTGATAAATTCGGAACAGTTAAAGGGACGTTATCGCTTTCCTGACAATTTAGATGAAAAAAATTCGCTTGTATCTTTAACATCAACTGGCAGTGGCCGTTTAACATTGTTAATCATACAAATATAAACGATGTTTAAGTCGTGAAATATATCCCATTCATGGCAGCAAAGGAAGGTTTAATGTTACATGAAATCATAATTACATCCAAACAATCCACTCGCGGATAAAAATATACGCATTTTCCGATACCGGTCGTATAGACATAGCCTAACATTTTACCAACCAATGTGACCGTAGTCACATGTTCACAACGAGCCTCATAATTTCAAACCGTATCGATCGTTAACTGTAAGCCTTTGATCATACTCGACACAAATGTTACTACGCTATTAATGTTAGTCTGAATAACGTTATATGCTGAGACTAGCATTTTATGCGATTTCGCGTGGAGCTTTATACAAATTTTTATACCTTGTTTTACCTCCTCGGAGGTGGGTTTTAGAAAAAAAACGATGCGTTGCAGAAGTGCCGGGAGTGCCGGCAGAAGTGAGAACTTGAATATTAACGTCGTGCATTTTTGATATTTTGAAATGGTTAGGGAATAGTTTTGCACGAATTACTTTAATGATAATTATGTATGGAAGTACTATCATTCATGTGGTAGAATACAATATTCATTGCGATATCGTACACAAACATGACAACACGAGCATTCGCGCAAGCGCCCTGAGCCGTCTAAACGAAACAGCAGGCGCGGGTATACATTTTCCCCTCCCCGTAGAAAGAGAGGGGGATACTTTCTCTCCTATGCCATGCCGGCTGTTTACTTTCCATCCGTCTTACGAATTTTCGATCAGGTCAAGTATCCTGACGTGAGTTTAAAAGTTTTTAGCCATTCCAAAAAAAGTGCGCAACGTCGCTAAAGAAGTTTTCGCTTAAAAAAACATTATCTTTATCGTTTATAAGGTAGCCTTATTAATAATTACTTTAAATATCCGTAGTGGTTATAAGTGCGCGTTGATAAATGAGTCAGTCAATCAGTTATATTTTATTTTCATACATATATTCCGATTAACTGACTGTTAATTTATACATTGAAGCAGTCATTAAACCGCAAATTCACATGTGTATTTGCTTTACTCTCAGTCTTTGCAAATTGTAGTGCCCACAATATTCGGAGCTCCTGGTCAATATCTCAATTTACAATTATATAAATTATACATAATAATAATAATATCTTTATTGTACATAAGAAAACGTTAACACTAAACACAAACATAAATATAATACAGTACAAAGGGCGAGCTTATCTCCAGCAACAGAGATTTCTACCAGCTGACTCGTGAAAAGGAAAAACAGTAACAAAATTAAACGTAGACTAGGTATACATACACGACTTTTTGACTGTGAAATACATACTTGAAATAATATCAGTTATAATATTTTTTTATTTACCTGTAACGAATTACTGTGAACATTTGACAATTTAATAAAATACAATCTGAGTCAGTAAAAATTAGGTTTTTACTGAGATTCTGAAGAACACGGGGCCTTCTCGTAGTCGCATGTAACTGAGGCCCCAAATTTGTTTATGTCTGCCGTTTTAAGTCGGCCCTGGTCGCAATAGTTCGCCAAAATCTTTTATCTGATCCTCTGAAGTGCGGATTAGCTTAATATACTCTACATTTCTCAAGTGACACCTTATTTAATTGGATTTAAATTAACATTTTTAATACTTAACTAACAATGGGAGTTATATTCACGTGTTATGTCTGTCGCTGTGTTTGATGCTTGTACATATTGTGTTTGAGTCTCTGTATTATCTCCATGTAGCAGGACTCAGTAGTTAAAAGCCAATGTTTTTTTTGTTAAGTTTTTAATATATTATGCTGTGTACGTTAATTACTTGTAAATACTTTGTTCTTTTGTCACTTTTGCACGTAAGACACTTATAATAAGTCTATATGTTTTAACACATTGTGTTTGCGTATTAAAGTGATGTGTCCGTGTTGTGACCACATGACATTGTGTTGTGTTCGAAGTTACTATGTTGTGACCGCACGTTGTCGTGTTGTGTCCGAAGTTACTGTATTGTGACCGCGATTTAGTGTTATGTTCGAAGTAACTATGTTGTAACCGCAGGTTATAGTGTTGTGTTCGAAGTTACTGTACTGTGATTCACGCGAGTTGGAGTGTTGTGTTCGAAGTTACTGTGTTGTGACCACAAGTTAGAGTGTTGTGTTCGAAGTTACTGTGGTGTGACCGCGAGTTAAAGTGTTGTGTTCGAATTTACTGTGCTGTGACCGCACGTTATAGTGTTGTAACGGCATGTTATTGCGATGTGTTCGCATGCTTTCGTGTTGTAGACATTTCATGTGTACCGCCCAGGGCGGGTACGCACCTGCCTGGCGCGAGCAGCACCCGCCCGCCGCCCACATGAGCCGCCGTCGGTCACCTGCCGCGCGCGCTGTCGCACCGCGCCGCGCGCTCCTTCCTACCGCCCGCCACCCTCTGCTGACAAAAAAAAACATAACCATAATTTCTTTCTTTCTTTAGTTTTTGTCAATAGCGTTAAAATTTGCCGTTAAAGTCAAATTGAAATTTACATCAAAGAGCTCGATTTATCAAAACCGGGTTTATATTTTTCAAAAATAGTCGTAAGTCGACAAAGAAAGTCATTGCAGGATTTTGAGCAAAGCGGTAGCCGTATTACCTACTCTAGCTGATTTAGTGAGATTTGGCGGCAACAAGGGTATACTCGACAAACTGATTTCTTCGTGATTATTTAATTTGTGCAGTTTCACTGAAAAAAATTTTACAAAATGCCACCAAAATTGACTAATTACACTCAATATAAACATTAACTACGACCATTTTGTTCGATGGTGCCAAAATCGGCCTATTTTTTATTGACATATTTAAATCTTGTTATAATTAGTGACATTAATTGAGTCAGTTATTTTGAAATGTTTGGAGCTTCAGTCCACCTTCAGAAATTCTTCAGGAGAAACAACAAACTGTTATTCAAATTTTGCGTTTTTTTTTTCAAAATAATAGAATAACGCCGTTTTTAGAAATAATACGAAAGGGCTATAAAAAACCCCAACAACATTCTTAACTGACATGACTTGAGCATCTTTTAAAATAACTGATCCAAGTAGAATTCTATGGAGAAAAGATTTTAAAATACACGTATTTCTGCACACAGATCCGCGACGAACAAGCGCGTTGTTGTTTTTGCAACGTAGTTGTTCTATTAAATTTTATGCACATAACATAAATGAAAATGTAAATATTCAGAAACAGTTATAATAAGTTACATAAGTAGCAGTAATAAGTGAAGAATGTCATCGAAGCGGCAAGGCCAACGCGCTGCGAACGTTGACCACCACGCATGAGGAAGCTCAGCGGCCTATCCAGTATCCAGATAAAGATCCTATGATATTCTAAGACTATATGTTAGTAATTATATCCCTGGACAACTTTATAATAATATAAATAACTAAATGACCCGGCAGACGTTCTTCTGCTACTCAATTTTTTCTAAATGTGAATTTAGTAAAAAAATTGGGGTGAGACATCCTTATCACTTAGGATTATAAAAAATAGATAGAAACCAATTCTCAGACTTACTGAATATGCCTATAAAATTTGGTGAAAATCAGTAAAGTCGTTTTAAAGTAGTACGGTAACTAACATTGTGACACAAGAATTCTGACCCGGCAGACGTTGTTTTGCTATTTATTTTGCTGTGATTCACACTCATCACTTAGGGTTATAAAAATAGATGTTAGTCGATTTTTAGACTTACTCAATATGCTCACAAAACTTCATGAGAATCGGTCAAGCCGTTTCGGAGAAGTACGGTAACTAACATTGTGATCTAACCTAATGTTAAATGTTACGGATGTTACTAATAGATATAAACGATATTAATACTTATAGACATAGCAATAAATTTAATAAACAAACAAATTCGAAAATATAGACATCGAATAGGATTTATATTAAGGATTTTAAAACAATGAGCACTGAATTTTTGAAGTAAGACATATACGGCTACCATTGTTTCTTAGCAGTCGCGTCTTTTACTACTGTAACGTTTAATTCGTCTTAAATAAATTTGTTTCTGAATGCTGCCCTGTATTAAATACAAAACCTCTCTAAGACGCCGTTTTGCGCATTTTTAAATATTCCATTATAGAAAGCAATAATAGCGCTTACATATATCAAGGATACTGAAACAATGAGCAAACTGATTTTCAGTCGCGTCTTTTAATACTGTAACGTTTAATTCGTCTGCAATAAAATTGTTTATGACTGTATTAGATACAGGACAACTGTAAGACGCCATTTTGCGCATTTTTTAATATTTCATTACAACAGTAATGCAACCACCAACCATATGTGGTACCATAAGCTCTTAAAACACTATTAATTCAATAATGCTAATTGACATCGGAGAAAGAAAACCTTATGGCGTACATCATAAAGTTTCTCATAAAGGCGGACATTTAGCAAGATGGAAATAATACTGCTATAAGCGTTCATGGTAGGGGCTCAGGTATCCAAGAATAGGACTTATATTAAGGATACTAAAAACAATGAGCAAACAGATTTTCTGAATTAAGCAACACACGGCTACCATTGTTTCTTTCACCATTTGTTTCTTTCACCATACCATTGTTTCATGCAGTCGCGTCTTTTACTACTGTTATTGCTACCGTTAACATTGACGTTAGAAAAACTTACAAAATTGTGTCAAATAAACATAAGCATCACACGTCACCACAACAATGGCTGAAATAACGAAACGCAAATAGATTTCTAGGTTAATTTCCTAAATGCTAAAAAGTATAAACGGCGAATTGGACCGGACATGGAGTTATTACAGCGGCCATTACCACGTATGACATAGTGGATATTGCTGATGACACGCGGGTGCAGTTAATTTGTAATTACGGCGATGGCCGACGGACACTTGTAACTGTACTGTACAGCCATTTAGCTATAATTATATTTTTTATGTGAGAGGTCAGCGAACAAGCACGCGGCTTTCCTGCTGGTAAGAGATAACCTTGACCTATAGACAACATAAATGTTACAGGTGCATCGCTGTCTTATGGCCGGGATGTTAAGCCAAGTAGCCAAGTGCAAGTATACCGGCTACCCTATCTTCAGAGCCGGAACATGACAGTCATTATGGCGGTAGGAATACTTAAGGCAGTGGATCCCAGCACCCCAGCACTCTATCACCAGCAGTATTGTTAGTGATGACATCTATTTGAACCCGTGCTCGCTATTTGAGCAATAGGAAGTTCGCGGGATCGGCTAGTTTTTAATAAAACAACGCTGTCCAGGTTTGTGAGTATATACCCAGTTGGCGAAAGGTTGCCATTGTGGGACTAAGTAGTATGTTCGACTAATCACAGATGCCCCTGATTGTACCACTGCCTACACCTGCGAGGAGAGGAAATCCTTTGTTTTGTTTGACTTTTTAGTTAAAGTTTTACTTTAATTACTAAATCTTATAAGTCGTTAAACAAATAAATAAATAAATATCACCTGGAAAAGTCACACAAATTAAACCTAACCCCAAAGAAGCTAGTTATATGCTTGTGTTATGGGTGTTAGTCAACGATACTAATACATAGAAATACTTAAATAGATACCAAAACATATTTATATCGCCTCTGTGGTCTAGCGGTCCGGGTGTTGGACTTGACTGCATGAGGTCTCGGGTTCGAATCCCGGGTCGGTCAACAAAAAGAAAATGGGATTTTTCCAATTTTCTAATAAAAAAAAATGTTGGTCGGGATTGGTAATGTGCCCGGTTGGCGATAGGCTTGCCACCTATCACATTGTGGGACTTAGTGTCTTCGGCTAGTCGTGGGTGCCCTGGTTGTGCCTCTGCCTACCCCTTTGGGGATACGGGCGTGAAGATACTTTACTTTACTTTACTTTACATATTTAATAAACACCCAGACCCGGAAATGCAGACATCTAAATGTTCATCACATAAATGCCTGCCCCCGTCGGGAATCGAACTCGAGCCTCGCGGTTGGTCAATGTAGTTAGGCGTGTACGCTAGCCACTCGACCAACGAGGCGGTCAAGGTCGAGGTTAAGGTGAGAAATACAGACACAAGAAAGATAGATCGACTTTTAGATGGCTAAGGATTTGTCAATGATCCAACAGTTCTCAGACAATTCTAGATTTAACGAAGACAAATTGTTGATTGAGAAACTCGATAAATAATCATGAAAATGAAACATCTAGGTACTTCAATTAAAAGTGATTTACAATAACTTTTAATTAAAGTGAATATTTCATGTGATTGACACAAAGAACTAGCTGTTGGCTTCGGATTCGACTGTGTAACACTACTACCAGCTTATATTGATATAAATAACACTTAAACTTATAGTATAAATTAATAAAAAATCATAAACTCTTGACAAAATGTAATGTAAACGTAATGTAGCTAAAAACCATCTCGATCACATTCCATCCGTTCAAAAGGTATGATGCCACAGGTACACACATAGACAGTCACACCAAACTGATAACTCCCCTCTTTGCCAAGGTATTTAAGAGCCGACGAAAAAGGGGGAGTGTTATCAGTTTGACATCTCTCCCTCTCTCTCTCTTCCTGTGCGTCTGTGTGTATGTATGTATGTGGCATCATAACTTTTTAACGAATGGACCAATTTCGATGTGGATTTTTTCTTTGAAAGCTGACATGATCAAGATCATTCTTGGCTACAGTACATATAGCATTTGTCGGGGGCTCAATAAACATTTTTAATTTTAAGATTATCGCCTTCTATCTCTTGAAACATCAATAATTGTCAGACCAGAATTTCTTGAAACCGTACAAACCATAAACAGCATAATATTTAGCAGCTGGCTGATGAGAGTGCACATAATTAATTAATAATAATTAATTTAGTGCATTTATAATCAATGTTCCTAAAGCAAGGCGATGCTACAGCAACAATTACTGTTTACAGTGATACATCTATATTAATAATTTCGTCAAGGGGTACGGTAGACTCGATTGAAACCTTACCTGAATAATAAAACATAAAAAAATAATGATTTTGAGTCGACAACATATATCCGCAAAATTCGGATTGTCGAGTATTTTGTTAAATTCTATGTTAAATTTTAATGTGTTGACAGACAAATTACAGTCGCCTTCTTGGTCATCCGTTTTGTGACGTGTAATAGAGAATATTCCTTTATAACCTCTGCTGAATTCTCGGATCGGAGTACTCATTGCAATTTGTTTTGTTAATTTATGTTACTTTACTTTAAATGTTGATTTAAAAAAAAACTTTGGCAACTTTTACTTATGTACTATATTTATTAAACATCTATATTAATAATTTCGTCAAGTGGTACGGTAGACTCGATTGAAACCTTACCTGAATAATAAAATATAAAAAAATAATGATTTTGAGTCGACAACATATATCCGCAAAATTCGGATTGTCGAGTATTTTGTTAAATTCTATGTTAAATTTTAATGTGTTGACAGACAAATCACAGTCGCCATCTTGGTCATCCGTTTTGTGACGTGTAGTAGAGAATATTCCTTTATAACCTCTGCTGAATTCTCGGATCGGAGTACTCATTGCAATTTGTTTTGTTAATTTATGTTACTTTACTTAAAATGTTGTTTAAAAAAAAAACTTTGGCAACTTTTATTTACTATATTTATTAAACACAATGAATGAAGCTATACGAATTTATGTCTTGCTTATACCTTTAATATTCCTTGAAAACCGGCGACTACAGAAATATCTACCTACATTTTGCACCTAGATGTATATTATGAGTCACATTTCACCCGAGCTTAGCCGGGTTCTTATCTAGTTAATTAATATTTTATAATTATTCCTACTCTGTTTTTTTTTATTTTAGGTTGTCTGTTAACCATTACATATTTGTTTCTTTTGGTATTTGATATGTTTCGTGTATCATGGTGGAGTGTTAACATTTATATATTAATGTTTAATATGTGTCTATAAGTGAGAATCTGTAATTGGCTTGCTGTTTTTTCTTTCTGTTACCATTTAAATTGTATAATTTGCTGTTGGTCTTCCATGTGAAATAAATAAATAATGGAAAATGACGAAGACCAACGACAGTATAAGCTGGAGTCATCATTGCAAACACCAAGTGTAAAGTAATGGCCCTAGGAACTGGTCATAAGAAGGATTCGCTTAGTATGACCTGCATCAAACAATGAATGGTAAATCTAAAACGATGATGGCGCTGAGATCAACACTAAGCAAGTGAATGATTCGTAAATTATTTTGTGGAGCCCCCGATTTTGTTGACAAGGGTTTATTCAGTCAAAACATTCTCTACTTAGATATGGTTGATGACCGTATTCAGGTTCGATTTTATCGATGGGCCATCAGAATTACATGATTATTATTTTTTTTCTGTGTTTTATTTTATCTTTATATGTAAAACTGTTTAAACTGTGAAGTGCTACATTCGCACAAATCCTTTTAAGGTTTATGGATGTAGGAAATAATTTTTATTCTTACGTATCTTAATTAATAAATTTAAAAAAAAAAATGGAATCATGGGGCCTATTCTAGCGAGGCCCCCTTTGTCGCCCTGCTACGTGATTAATGCGGACCTGGTCGTATTAAAATTTCCCCCAATAAAAAGTCTCACCAAGTCTAGCGTTTGTTCATTGAGTGAAATTACATAGGAACATGAACCACCGTTGAGCAAGGTCCATACATGGTAGTATTTAATGAGTTATGTGGCAACTAATGCAAAATAATGGCTCCATCGCTTTGAGAGTTAACGAGAAACTTCGCAATTTGTCATAAATGTCGTTCAAGTACAACAGACAGTGTATTTTCCCATATTAATGTTATAATTGCGAAATTATCTATCTGTAATGCTTAAAAGGCTAAACCGCTGGACTGATTTTGATGGATATGACCATAGTTTTTTAAGTTAAAGCACAAACATTTTTTTACAAAAATCATTAAATAAAATTGGGATTTAGTGTAATAGGGGATGAAAATTTATATGAAAATATTTTCTGTAATGACTAAGTTGCATGGAAAAACGTCTATCACCTCTTTCCATGCATTAAAAAAAATCATAATAATATGCATGATTTATATATTATTATGTTTATGATATTGGAAGGCAAACAAGTAGACGAATTTCCTGACGATAAGAAATTCACGCCGCCTAGAGGGATACCAAAAGTGGTAAAGGTGCGTTGCCTACACGAGGACTGGAAGTTAGGTCTCGAGCAAAAGTAAGCGAAGTAAAATAAAGCGGTGGTACCAATCCTGGCTAGTCGCTGCAAACCACTACCACCTAGTCAAAAATATTTAATATATATATATATATATATATATATATATATAGAAGTAATTGGTGTTCGTTAGTCTAGGTAGTACCTACTCGAGAACAGCTGGACCGATTTGGCTAATTTTGGTTAGTGTATATTTGTAATAGTCTATTGAAGGGTAGAAAAAAAAGGAAAAACTGAGAGGAAACTAAGAAACTTAAAACTAAACTAGAATACTAGGTTTTGGGTCTGGTTTGAGGAAAGTCTTTCCATAAAAACAGAACGAGTAAAAGGAAATTCACCGGGAAGCTGTCCCGGTGAATTTTTATACGTTAGTACAGACAAACGAAGGTTCCAAAACAAGTCAACTTTAAACGAAGCCTTTTACGTAAAATAATAAGCATAAAGAAGACTTCTCGCGGAGTTCTTGGACCAAGCCTACCTCAATCATCATCAGCCAAAGGACGTCCACTGCTGGACATAGGCCTCCCCCAAAAGAGCGCCACAAATCCAGTATCCAGCGACTCCCCACGACTTTGACCAGATCATCAGTCCACCGGGTGGGAGGTCGTCCAACCTCCTTATACCAATTGTTTGTGAGTGTGTTAGTAGGAGGTACCTTAGGAACTACTGAACCGATTTTGAAAATTCATCATACATACATATTCCCCGTGTTGGTCCGGGCTCCTTTGTAGAATAGACCATCTGCCTTCCTTGCCAGGCAGCTCGTAAAAGGCGAGCATAGGATCACCGTCACTAACACCGTGACATCTGACTAGGTGGTAGAGTTTAGTAGCGACTCGCCCGGATTGGTACCACCGCCTTACCAATTCCTGCCACCATAACGTAATGACGTGTTCCGGTTTGGAGGGTAAGGTAGCCGGTAAACTTACTTTTGCTCGAGGCCTAACATCCCGGCCTCAGGTTGGCAACGCACCATTACCACCTTTGGTGTCTCCAGGCGGCGTAAATTTTTTAACATCAGGAAATCCGTCTGCTTGTTTGCTTGTTACAAAATGGGATTAGTATTTATAATTTATTCATTGTTTAAACGTGATAATCTTAAAAGTCATATTTGAAAAAAGATAGCAATTTTCAAGGAAGGTTATATATTGGCAACACATTATGAATTTCAATTAGGGTGCAATCACGAGAAAACCTCAAGAGAATTACTAGATAATTCAAAACTTCTAGTATCTTCACGCCCGTGTCTCTTAAGTGGTGGGCAGAGGCAAAACCAAGCACTTATGACTAGCCAAAGAGACACGAAGCACCACAATGTGATAGATGGCAAGCCTATGCCAACAGGGCACCGATTCAATCCCGAGCAAAGTGATTTTTTTTAAAAGTATCTTCACTTTCACTAGATAATTCAAAACTTCTAGTATCTTCCTGCCCGTGTTTCTTAAGTGGTGGGCAGAGGCAAAACCAGGCACTCATGACTAGCCGAAGACATTAACACAATGTGATAGATGGCAAGTACTAGGCCGACCTTGCACCGATGTAATCCCGGGTAAAGTGATTTTTATTCAAAAACAGAAAATACACATATTTTTTTGTTGCTCGTCCCGGGATTGACAAAGGAATTGAGTTTTAAATCCTTCTATTATAAAATATTTATCAAACAGTTTGGTTTTTAGTTTTTTAAACGTTCGCTTTGACAGTGTAAAAATAAAATGGCCGTGACAACCAATAGATGTTGCGCCATCTTGTCAGGAACAAGGTTGCGTTATGAAAGACTTATGAAAGAACGGTGTTGCCAGTCGCAATCACGGTGATTACTACCTTCTCAAAGCTCTTTCATTCTTCGTCTAGTCTATGTGAAACAAAAGTATATTTTAATCATAGTCTATAAGTTAAGTATCTTCACGCCCATATCCCCGCAGAGGTAGGCAGAGGCACAACCAGGGCACCCACGACTAGCCGAAGACACTAAGTCCCATAATGTGATAGGTGGCAAGCCTATCGCCAACCGGGCACATTTCCAATCCCGACCAACATTTATTTATTAGAAAATTGGAAAAATCCAATTATGTTTTTGTTGGCCGACCCGGGATTCCAACCCGAGACCTCATGCAGTCAAGTCCAACACCCGGACCGCTAGACCACAGAGGCGATTAGTATCATAGTCTTTACGTTTAGTTATTATTTTTTATTGATATTGGAAGGCAAACAAGCAGACGGATTTCCTGATAGTAAGAAATTTCTAGACACATCAAAAGTGGTAATGGTGCGTTGGCAACCTAAGGCCGGGATATCATTACCCTCAGAACCGGAACAAGCCAACAGTAAGTACTGTCGTTATGGGCTCCTTTGCAGAATAGACCATCTGCCGACCTGCAAGGCAGCTCGTAAAAGGCGAGCATAGGCTTACCGTCACTAAGACCTTTGCCTTCCAATATTATAAAAAAATCGTTTTATTTTTCGGGAATCGAATCCGAGGCTTATTGATTACAGGCGACACACACCTAGTCTAACCTCTGACCAACGAGGCAGCAAAAAAACTGTAAATAATTACTGTTTATTCAAACTTAATGCACAAAACAAAGGTTAAACTTAATTCAAGCATTAATTAAGTTATTGTTTAATTTATTTATGTATAAACATGAACTGTTGTGTGTTGAAAATGAAATATGTCTGCGTTTTAAATGTTACGTCCAATGTCCAATCATGTAATTATTACCTTAATTTATTATTACTAGTGGTCTCACATTGGTCGAAATCCGACCATAATCAATTTTAATATCTTGTTGATAAGAACGACATCTTCAATTCTTAAGACCAACTACCTTGTTTCCAAACTTTTTAGTGGGCCATCTGTGATCTTTTATCGTTATCATCAATATATTTGTTTGTGTGTGTCAAATGCATGGTAGTACGTGTAATGTTTCATTTTTTGAATTAATGAACTTTATAAACATTATCATTAAAAATATTAGGGTTCTGCACTTCTCCTACACATAAACTATAAGTATGCCAAATTTCATACTCCTCCGTCAGCGCAATTTTCGTAAAAAGGGGTCCAAAGTTTTTGCTTTACGTATTGATATATAGATATTATGTAATAATACATTCCTCACATTTTTGTCCTTCGAGCCGGATATTGGAATAAAACACAATTTACATCTAAGCATTGATATAACAACCGTAAACACTGAAGTTAATATTATTTAAAAGGCCAAACCATTGCTGGTAGAGCGATGTGCTGTAACTTTCTCAAGTAGAATCCATAGCTGTCTTGTCGACATATGACAGTAGTTGACCTGCACATTAGGTCTAATACCGGAAGCACAGAACAGCAATTCACCTATAACATCTATGGTGCCAACAGGATACATATCATTAGGAGAGTCGTGCGATTGTTCGCTGTCATTTCCTCTAAAAAAACTACTCGTGTAATGTGATATTATTATTATTATTTTTTTTTTCAAATTCAAATCATTTATTTGCAAAATAGGGTTACAAATTGAGTTGTTTAGAAATGGAGTAGATACAAGCCTATTTCACCATTTTTGGCATGCAAATTTGTTTTCAAAATTGGCTTACAAATTTAAATTTTACCTAAGCATTTTATATTAAAAAAATTTGTAGCAATATTATTAAACAATACTTAGTTAGAAACAATCCTTTTCCGTATAACAAGTTACATGTCAAGTACTTATTTTCTATTGGTCAAAACATAAAATAAATTTAAAATTAATATCTGAAATTGTGGGTTAAATTCATATAATAATGTCATTAACAATTAAAAAACTACTTTAAAATACAATAAAATCGATAAATTTATTAAATTTATTAAACATAATATAGCAAACTCATCATAGCAAGTATCATATACTTTACATTAGCGTATTTCAATCGCTGATATTCAATTTTCCCTACAAGTCGTGAGGCTCTAATAATTATTATGACATCTGTCAAATGATTTTAAGAATTCGCGGGAAGGCGAACTACGAGAAAATATATGTCAAATGTCAAGTCGTTTATTCCTTTGGGACAAGACCTTTGAACATGCTGCCACAATTTATATTAAATAAATAAACACTCAAGTTAGAACGTAAAAAAAATGATAATGGCATTAAATAGTTGTACCATAGACACAAATTTATATATGTAAATGCAACAAAAACGAAAAAAACAAAATGTCCGTTTATCAACTAATTAATGTATTCAATTAATTGATTACAAAACCAATTATTTGTCACTTAAAGGTAAATGAACGTCCCTCAACTCAGTAATGAATGATAAAAAAGCCTTCACAATGGCTGAATTGCTTTTAATATATTTGTTATTGCTTTTATAATACGTAGTTGAAGTGAACGCTCTCTATCGACCCACATTAAAAGAAACGAATTGACGTTATTTTTTTTATATATTATTAGCTTTTGTCATTAAAACTTTTCAGTTAATTTCGATCGAAGATGCTTTCGTTCGGACTTAACCGATTTTGATTAAACATAGCTTAGATTTATGGTTTAAAAAAAGTATCTTTACGCCCATATCCCTGAAGAGGTAGGAGAGACACTAAGTCATATCATGTGATAGGTGGCAAGCCTATCGCCAACCAAGTACATTACAAAACTAAAAATATATCTATATTTTCTATTTTTTTTTGTTGCCCGACCCAAGTATCAAACCCGGGACCTAAAGAAGTAAAGTCCGACGCCTGACCGCTAGACCACAGAGTCCACTATAACTAAGTAAATAAAAAATACAACCCAGAAAGCAAACTTGAGATTTCTTATAGTCAACGGCAATATTAAACCACAAGGCTATAGAAGCATTTATTACAGTGTACCGCAGTTCTAAATTCATTTTCAAAAATAAATAGTTTTTTTCCTTTTTTCCTTTGTTTTTACTTTCTTTTTTTTTATAATACATTCGTTTAAAGCGTAATTGCTGGTCAGCCACGATAAACTTGCTAGAAATTTAAAAATAAGTTTAGTTATTTTGCCACACTACAATGCATTCGCTACGCTATTTCTTACCAACTGAATATAAATAAGTCACCGAGGTCAAAAAACTCATAGCACAGAAAAGTTATTACTTTATATCAATTATAAATAATGCTCTGTAGTCTTTACCTACTTTATGATATCTTTACGCTCGTATTTCTGAAGGGGTAGGCAGATGTTACAACCTGGGCGCCCATGACTAGCCAAATCCGATCCGTTGGTAGCGTAGTAGACGTAGACACTAATTCCCACAATGTGATCGGGGGCCTATCTTCAACTGGGTACATATCTAATCCCGGGAAAAGTAGTGTTTATTAGAAAATTGAAAAAAATATATTTTGTTTTTGTAAAAACCCGGATAACAAGCCCGAGACCTCATGAAGTCATGTCCCAAATTAGACCATTAGACCACAGAGGCAATCACGGGGTGCGAGATTTAAAATCTAGGGTGTCAAAATGTCATGTTAGCCAAAATCTAGAGTAACAAAATTCACCTATCACATTGTGGGATTTAGTGTCTTCGGATATTCGTATTAACCCACGAATAAACCTCCGCCTTATTTTGCGAGGATACGAGCGTTAAAATACTTTTAGATTATAGGTGCGTTGCTGTCCTGTGACCGGAGTGTTACACCTAATGTGCAAGTCTACATTACCTTCCGGACAGGAAAATGACACTGTCATTATGGCGCCAGGAATAGGTAAGGTGGTAAATATAAAGTTGCTGCACAGCACTTGACTACACACAGGACCCCGATCAACACTTGACTATACTATTGTTTACCCATGACTCTGCACTGTATTTTAAAGTTATTGAGTTCGTGAGAACCTATTGAACCGTTTTAACATTAAGACGGAACACACAAACATACACACTTTCATTTACATCTTCCTCATTCCAATTAATTTAGTCATACACTTCCTAGAGCCTAACAAAAACCTAATTCCAACGTGAATCACGAACGACAAACCATATTTATAATGCTAAAAGATTTTATCAGTTTCTGGGAAAATATGATGAAACGGTATTTTCGGAACAATGGAACAATATCCCAACGTCCTAGAAGCGAACGCAGGTCACTTGCATGATGATGAAATGGATTAATAGAATTGGAGAACACAATTTTATTTTAACGGTTATATGGTTCCGCATTCGGTATGAAAATAAAAAATTTAATTTGAACAAGGAAATTCTAATAAGATTAGTATGAACGCTTTAGGCTGAACTGCCGCATGGCTTGAGTTTAGTACTCTATGTATTACATATTTTTATTTAGTACATGCCATCTAATCAACAAAATGAAGTCTAAATGCATTGGAGTGGTCCACATTTAGCATAATAAATAAATCTATGATTTTAAACTTAAATCATCGCGTACTATTAACATTTAACAAATAATTTAGTGATTATGCCGTAATTAAAATAAAAAACAAAAAATGTTCATAAATAAATCTGATGTATAATAATTAAACATCAAAATGAATTTGTGAATTTGAAAACGAAATAAATGTGTCTCAAGATTGTCAACAATTTAAAACAATTAAAGACAATATATATATATAGTGATTATGCCGTAATTAAAAATAAAAAAACAAAAAAATGTTAATAAATAAATCTGATATATAATAATTAAACATCAAAATGAATTTGTGAATTTGAAAACGAAATAAATGTATCTCAAGATTGTCAACAATTAAAAACAACATCTAGAGTTTTGTAGAAATACAAAACGAAACATACATAAAATTAGGTACCCACGTTTTTCGTTCAGATTGTTTTTATAACCAAGGGTTTACGTATGTTCTTATTTTTGGACAAGAAGAAGAGGAAGCATGGGTGTACTTACAACCGAACTATCTGTTTATTCCGGCTAATATCTGAAACTGTTGGATCGATGTTGACCGGTTGATAGCGACTTTCACTGGAAGGTAGCTGATAAGGAGTGACTTAGGCTACATTTATTTTAGAAAATTTGTAATTGAAATAAATAACTTTTTTTAGTGCACTCAGACAAAGTCGCGGGCACAGCTAGTTTACTTAAACGTTTTAAGGAATTCAAGATGTATGTTTTAAGTATGGATTCAAGTTGTAGCAGCTTAATGGAAGAGGATCGATAGCGTTCAAATGGAAAGAATGAGGCTTGTACCAGTACACAAAAAGAGATATGCAGAGGTACAACAAGGACTCCAACGACTTGCCGAAGACAATAAAAAATTAAATTACTCTTTCACGTCGCTAGCCTATTGTCAGCTGCCAGGCTGGAAGACAGATAGTCTTTTCTATATAAGAAACCCAGACTAATACGAAAAAAGCTTTCGTCAAGAAGACATTTGCATTAAATTTACCAATATCGGGATTTAATTATATTAGTCATTAGTCATGTCAGGGTTTTGGGTAAAGCGATGGCCTCATTACTCAAGCTCATGTAGTGAGATTTGGCGGCAACGAGGAAATACACGATACGTTAATTTTTTCATGATAATTTCATGTGTGCACGTTCCCTGAACAAAATTGTACAAAATGTCACCAAAATTGACTAATTTCACTCAATATAAACACGAAACTCAATAATTATGAAAAAACTTCGATCATCTTTTCCCGCGATGACGCTAAAACTCCGAATAATATCTTACCACTACAACTAATTCTTTATCTTACATAAGGAACCCATTGCATAAATTTTGAAGTCTCACTTTTCAAGGTTTTTCACATCGTGGGAGTTTGAGGATTATCTTTATTTCTTTTGTTAGCCTTATAACTAGGTTAAAAATGTTAAATGTTGAAAGTAATTACAGCTGTAATGATGTAGCGGGGTTAAAAGTAACAGTACATATCATTGTTCAGAAAATAGTTATGTTAATGAATGCCCCAGTACACATTAGCTTAGTTCTTCGATTAACATTGTTTCTAGATAATCGCCGTGACAATTGGCCAATATGTACATGTACCACAAAAGTCTGTGTTAGATCTGGTCTTCTGTGTGTAGAATAGACCATCTGCCGTCCTGCCATCATTACCAACAAGACCACTGATGGTAGAGTGCTGTGCAGAAACCTGCCCGGGTAGAGATCCACTGTCTTACTGATTTCTGCCGACAGAAAAGGACAGATATTTCCGTCTGAAAGGAACGGTAGCCAGAACATTGCAAAATTACAGCTTTGAGACAGCGACGCACCTTTAACATCAATGGTATCTAAGGGCCACGACCACCACCTTACCTGTTCCTGCTGCCACAACGAAATTTTCATGTTCCGTTCCAGAAGGTTGGATAGCTGGTAGACTTGCACAATAGGTCTAAAATCGAGGTCGCAAGACAGCGACGCATCTATAACATCTATAGTGTTTTTAGGCCATAGTAGTCTCTTACCATCAGGAGAGCCGTGTGCTTGTTTTGTTTGAAAATAATAAAAAATAAAAAATTTCGCTGCATTTTCATTACAAAAGGTGGAAACTATGAAAGAACTACGTGCAGTCACGTAAACCGCATAACGTCACAAAAAAGAACAAACTTTCGCATTTATTAAAATATTTTTTCCCGTCCACAAGTTTAATGTCAATGCCAACATTTTGTAAGAAACCGTGACTGCCAGTGCCGTTACGTAAGGATAAAAAAAAACAAGCACGTGTGTACTCCAATCTGTCGTGTGATTGGCTGACGTGGTGCGTACGCGCAGTTTCTAATTATCATTTAACGCCCGGTTCCTATATTCAAGAAACAAGTCGTTTTGATAACGGTTGGTAGTATTTTGTACGATTAGTAAGATTGCTAAAAACGGTTGCTCGTTTTCGACAAAACTCGAAACATTTTTTGAAAATATTAGTAACAGGGAGCGTTATTTTAGAACAAACTACGAATGGTTAAACGTAAGGATTACAACCAGGCATAAAACGAAAGAAGTTAAAACGCGGAAGCATTCTATGAATAACATTAAAAGAAAAATTAACACCACACTTCAACCATAGCTAAGAACCATCTCGATCACTTTAAATTTTAAACAAAAAATGCATATTATAGAAATTGGTCAATCCGTTCAATAGTTATGATGCCACTGACAGACATAGACACACAGACATGTTGAACATATAAACTTACAGCACCCATCTTTTTTCGCCGGGGGTTGAAAAATATAACGGTGTGTACATTGCAGAAAAAAAATTAGTCAAAATGTGGTCTGCGAGTTTAGTGTAAAAGTCACCTATAGTTTTTTCAAAAATAAAAATACCCAATTTTCTAAAAAAAAACGTTAAGCGATTAAAAATGCAGATTCCAGTCAAAGTTTTCTGGCAAATTGGCAGGAATTTGTAAATTTAAACATTCTGATTGGTTTTGTTTAATAAAATGACATTCGCAAATTGCTTAGTTAGCAGGAACTTGCAATCTTAGCATTTTTTATGTGAAAACTTCTTTAGCGGCGTAGCGCAAATTTTTTGGAATGGGTAAAAACTTCTAAACTCGCGTCAGGACACGTGACCTGATTCGTAAGACAGCGCAGGGCGCTTGCGCGAATGTTCATGTTTTCATGTTTGTGTACGATAGCACAATAAATGAATATTGTATTATACCACATATAATTAAAGCAATTCGTACAAAATTCCATAACCATTTCAAAATATCAAAAATACACAACGTTAATATTCGAGTTTTCACTTCTGCCGACACTCCCGGAGTGCAACCCGTTTTTTGTTATTGGGTGGATTTAAGTAAAAGAACGCCTTCTTCTATTGACTAAATTTATCTCTATCTTTTAAAACGTAAAAAGAATCCTTCCTGCTTTTAATCTACCACCGTTAGTCCGCTTAGGTTTTCTCAATACACTTAGAGCAAAGCGGTTCAATACTATGACATCACCCAGTTAAAAGCATTTACGATAGGGTTGCCAAAATCCGTAAAAGCAGACTCGCATCTCTCACCATCAAGAGATCCGTTAGCATATTTTTAATTCTATCCGAAAAAATTGTTTTACAGTTATAAACAAGATTTTTAATGACCAAAAATTTTTTTTGGTCATTAAAACATTCCACATTTCGCAAACACAGCTTAGGACGTGGTACATTTCTAAAAGTTGTCAGGTGGTGGGTTTAACTAAGAAGTAACCGTTTTTTAATGCATTTGATTATACATATCCACGATGCAAACCGCAACTATTCTAAGTACCTACGCCAAAGACAAGTAACAGAGATTATCTGCTCGTATTTCCATAAAAAAAACAGCAATAACATTTTAGTATACGATATGTTAAACTAAGCACTATATACTATATGTTTTTAGCAACATGCAGCGCATTACCTTAATGCAAAAAATAGTTATTTTTTTAGGGCAATACCATAAATGTTTTTACTTTTCACAAGCTCTCCCGGCGAATTTCCTTTCTTTCGTTCAGTTTGCATCGGAAAAATTAAAATGTTGTTTTTCCAAGTGTCCTTGCAGTTTTTCCCTTTTTATTATCTTTTAGATCTTCCCTGAAATTAAACAAATAATTCAAACCAAAATTAGGCAAATCGGTTCAGCCGTTATCAAGTTTCAGAGAAAGTAACGAACAGCAATTGATTTTTATATACATAGATAGTCTTTATACGACATATTATTTAGACAGAAAATATTTTATAGCAGATTTTATTTTAAGAAAGTGACAGCCCTAACTTAGTGTTGCGACATCACCCACACGTGCACCTAGTCCTTGTTTACCTTACCACGAGCAAATCATGTTGCTGGAAATAGTTTTATACCAAACGTTTACCATTCGTATTATTTACGTAGAACGTGTATCGCAGTGAATAGTACAATGTACCGGCCAATTCGTTAGTTTGTTGTCCTTCATTTTATATGTCACAGCTGGAAATGTGCTAAATCAATTATGATCGGGCTTTCTATAAAAAAAGTATATTCACGCCCATATCCCAGACGAGGTAGGCAGAAACACAACAAGGGCACCCACGACTAGCCGAAGACACTAAATCCCACAATGTGATAGGTAGTAAGTCTATCGCCAACCGGGCACATATTCAATCCCGATTTTTTTTTATTAGAAAACCCAAATTTTCTTTTTGTTGCCCGACCCGGAGTTTCGAACCGGGGACCTCATGCAGTCAAGTCCAACACCTGAACCGCTAGACCACAGAGGAAATAAATGAAGGAAAGCAATTTCTTTTAAAATCTAATCCATGTTATTTATTATTTTAATAGAGATCAACAGCGAGAGAATACAAAAAATAAATAGGTACAGTACAAAAGAAGAGCTTTATATCTCTAACAAGATATATCTTACAGCTAACTTAACATAGAGAAAAAATAACAAAAAGTAAAAAGTGATAGGTAGAAAGTGTACTAGCTAAAAATTTAGGGAGATAAAAAACCGCAGTTAAATACAAAAAGGTTAAAAAATATGTTATATAACTATATTATATATATATGGATATATATTATATATGTTAGTATAACTAATAGTAGTTAAGTTATACCAAGCAGTGTTACCATTATGGACTAGAGGAGCACAAAAGTTTTGAGCGATTTTTATGGATTGTTACGGATATCTAGGGGAAGCGAGTTCCATCACTACATAGTATAAAACAAAGTCGCTTCCTCTGTCCCTATGTCCCTTTGTATGCTTAAATCTTTAAAACTAAGAAACAGATTTTGATGCAGTTTTTTTAATAGACGAAGTAATTGAAGAGGAAGGTTTATATGTATATTTCATAACCGTGCGAAGCCGGGGCGGGCCGCTAGTAGTTATATAAAAATCTAGACCACAAATGCGAAAAGGGAGCATTTCACAAATATTGTGCTTAAAATATTTTAGTTTTAGCATTTTTCTCGTGCTCTTGACAATTTCTCATAAGTTCATAATAAGAAAAAAACAAATTCACCTGAGATAAGACTCCGCAACCTACATAGCGACCCCGCTACGGGAAAAGTGCTAAAATTAACATAAACAAAAGTTATGGCCATTACAAAATGCAAATTTCATCTGCAACGTTGAACTAAATAAAAGTATTACATATTACAATCGACCCAGCAAACTTCGTATCGCTTGACAATAATAATATATAATATTTGATGCTCCGATAGTAACGCAGTCTGCCGGAACCAATGTAAAACATTCCAAACTCAACTACTACTTACAAATAAAAAAAAATAATTAAGAAAACATTTATCAGGAGACCAAATTGTGAATCTAAACCATTATCGGATTCCGTTGAACACACACAAAAAAATTAGCTCAGTCGTCTAGAAGGAGTTAAGTGACAAACACACGAACACAAGAATTATATATATAAATATTAAGATAAAGAATTGTGTAGCTATAAGGGACTTATAACTATTAACGAAATCGATAGGTGTATTATTAGTACTTTATTATTGCATGCTTGTTTCGTCAAACCTTAGTATAAGATATTTAGACAATTATTTATGAACAGATTTTATCTTGTTTATTACTTCTTTTCTTTATATTATGTATGTAATATGCAATGTACCTATACAATACAATACTAGCTGTCTCGGCGAACTTCGTTCAACCCGATCTGTTTGTATGGGAAAACTAAAAATGCTGTTTTTCTTAGTTTTCCTTTTTTCTTATCCATTAAACCTACCCTGCCTGGTCTTCTACAAATAGTTTAATAAAAATGGGGTGTTATAAGTTAGACGTGTCTGTTTGTGCGGGATCTATACAAAGATTCTTGTGACGCGTCTATATAATTCTCAAAACTACCACCGGATCGGAACGCGGCCACTCACTGAGAAGATCCGGCGAAAGAAACTCAGCGGGCTTGTCTTTTTTTCTTTTAAATAAAATTTACAAAAGTATATTAGATTTAATTAATTTGTAGAGATTGTATGAGGAGCAATTAATCAAAAGCATTTCTGTCTTCTAAATATTCTGAAATCTTATAATAACCTTTACCATACAACTTATTTAATGGTAAGTCTTTAAAATGCTCGGGAATTTTATTGTAAAAACGTATACATTGGCCCATGAAAGAGTAACTGATTCTGCATCATAACTTTAGAATGGTTGGATCGATTTCAATGTAGATCTCTTGTTTGCAAGCTGACGTGATCGAGATGGTTCTTAGCGACGTTACATAAAGGTTTTGTCAGGGGTTATTGAAATTTTTTAATTGTAGGACATAGTGTCTTCGACTAGTCGTGGGTGCCCTGGTTGTGCCTCTGCCTACCTCCCCGGGGATATGGGCGTGAAGATACTTATTTACTTAGGATTATTAAAATTGTGAACTGTTTTATTTAATAGTCTGTATACTAGCAATAGGTGGGTGTTACTTTAATCACCACGCACTCTTGACACGTACGAGTGTTATGGTGATGGGAACACCACTTAACACACTAAACATAACAAGCCTTTAGAAGTGTCAGAGTAATGAGTGATGACGCAGTATGTGGGATAGGTGTTTTTGTTGGGGGCAATGACCCTCAACCCACGGAGACAGAGGCAGAGAGACAGACAAGAATTAAAATATAAAACTCAGACGCAAAAAGAGCTCCATCTTATTTCTCTGATTTTTTTAAGAAACAGAAAAAAAGCATATTAATTATTGCTGAATTAATATATAAAACTTGTTTGTAGTAGAAGACGAAACTCAGAAGATTTTTTACGGTAAAAGATAAGGAACAAGCACGCATCTCTCCTGATGGTAAGAGATTACTACAGTCTGTAGACACCATAGATATTGTGGGTGCGTCGCTGTCCTGTGGCTGGGCTGTTAGGTAAAATGTGCAAGTCTAGATAAGATAGATGGATGGTCAGGCGATGGATTCCCACCTGGGCAAGCTGCTGCACAGCACTCTACCACCAGTTTTTAAGCTGTTAATGACCATTTTCGCCTTTGGTCACCTTTAGGAGTTGCTAGGCTAGACGGCAGATGGTTCATTCTATATTAGTTGTAGCTTTTTAATAAAATTTGGGATAAAAACTATCCTATGTGTTAATTCAAGTTACCCTTTATGTGCATGCCAAATTTCAGGAAAATCGGTTGAGCAGTTTTTGAGTTACGGACTAACAAAAAACAAACTTTCGCGTTTATAATATTAATAGGAGAACCAAAACGTAATCGCGGCCACATTTATACGCAACACTACCACCAGTGAAAAGTTATTTAAAAAGTGTGCAAGCCTATGCTCACTTGTTTCCATCCGCCTGGCAACTATATGGTAACATGAAAGAAGTAGTACGCCCAAGAAAATTGATCTTGAATTGGCTGTGAAGCTGCAGATGGCCATCTAATTATAATTCGCTTGAAATAGACTAATCGTTGGCGAGACGGCTCGCAGTAAACAGATACTTTAGATGTACAGAAACACACATAATCCATCCAACATTCATCATCGCTGGAACTAAAATTAAATTTGTAGTACTGAGCCTCTACCACGAGTTGGTATAGATTACGTTCGGTAAGTTACGTGTCGAAATATACTATATGATTGGTCTAAAAATGTGTTTCTCTTAGTTACCAATAGAGGCGCTGTTCAAAGATTTCATACAACTAATTGACAGAGACGGTAGCGAGTATAGTAAACTCGACAAGCTGTAAACTCATGGTAGGGGCTCAGACACACACATTATCCATCTGACATTCATCATAGATCTGGAACTACTAGAGCTGGAGTGAGATTAAGGTTTTAGGTTGCGTTTATTTTAGGCAATCTAGACATCAATGCATTCATATTCATACATGTATTACTTATTCCTGTCACCATAACGTCAGTGCTTACCGGCGACGTGTTCCAGTTCGGAAGATAAGGTAATTGATATTCTGAGGCCAGGATGTAAAGCTTCGAGCAAAAGTAAGTAAAATACCGGCTACCTTACCCTCCCAACCGGAACATATCAACGGCAAGCACTGACGTTATGGCAGAAGGAATAGATAAGGCGATGGTACCCAGGTAATACGGGCGAGTCGGTGCGAAACTCTACCACCTAGTAAACTTTCAATATCATGTAGTCTGAAGTACAAATTTATTTTTATTTAAACTCCCGTTATGTGCTAGGCCTAAGGTTATCATTTCGACTTATAATCAAGGGCACTTCTTACTTATTTTAAAACATATTTGTGATTAAAATTAGTTTTGTTTTGGTAATGATAAGAAATCGACGCAATAAATGTTTTTCTTCCGTGTTTTTATCAAGAATAAAACCATTTGATATTTATGTTATTTGTTAAAAAAAGATATAATTTTAATAAAAAATATAAGTATAAGGACAGCTCAATTATTGTATCAAAACGAAAAAATAATAATAAAACAAATGTACTTAAAATTTTAATGACCCGTAAAATAAAACATGCGTGAAGTAGAAAATACAAACATATCTTCACGCCAAGTCCCTAGCATCTAACAATGTAGGCAGAGAGTAGGTATTGAGTACCAATTGTCACGATACCTGCAGTACAGGTTTATCCATTTTGACCACATTCTTTACTCTTTTCATACAAACATGTATTTGTATATGTATGCCGGTTTTGTTTATTTGTATTGAATTAGCTCCAGAACTACTGAACCGAATTGAAAAAAATATTGTACTATTAGATCTTTGATAAACGTAGGCTACGTTATTTCCAGAAAAAAAGTAACCACCCGTTCAAAACCGGGACGGGCTGCTAGTCTCAGATAACAAAAGAAAGAGACAAAACTGATTTAGGTCCACCACACACATTGAAAATAATTATTTAAAGAAAAAGAAAACGGAATTCCGTAAACACGTAACATACATAAGTCATTGAGAATACCTACATATAAGAAAAAATGTGGCCATTAGTAAATCACTTAAAAATTACAAATAATTATAATCAGGCAAATATTTTTATGGTATATCCACATGGGTAATCTGGCAACATTGCTGCCATTCCGACCGGAATTTTCGAATGCGTGGCTACTCATACAAAATGTATGGAAGAGTTTCGTTTGGGATAGTTTTCATTACGCGAATCCGCACTGACCGGTTCATGAAATCTCAAAACAGAGAAATTCCGTAACAAAAATTTCTGACCGTGTGAGGCAGGTTCAGAGACAGACAGAGACAGATTCGGTGCATTCGAAATTGCGTTACGAAATTTCGAAACTGATTCCGTAAAATTCCGAATACATTTGACGGGCCTAAGCTTTTTCAATATGTAGGTCAAAGCATCGTCATCTGTCCCTACATATGAGTTCACTGCGTAATTGCGTGTTATCACTGATAAAGCTACACTTATGCAACCACAATGGAACCTGATTTAGGCTAATATCAATCTTATTACGTTAACAGTAAAGCCTATAATCGAATAAACATCAACTTTACAGCTGTGTCCATTTGCATAATCTGATAGAGCGCAATCAGTTGCACGCATTTAAAAATAAATCTAAAAGCTAGGTGATAGAGTTGCGTTTGCATTGGTGTGAGTGACAGTTTATTGACTCTGATATCCGATTGGCACAGCACGTGCAGCAGCTTCCGCAATCTGAGCGCTTTGTTTGTAAAAACCTTATTTACCTAAACGCAGTTAGCAGTGGGCACGGAAAAATACAGTCCGAGTTTAATATTGAATGTTCGTTTATTTTTCTTTATCGTTTACTTATTTCGCTGAGAAAACTGAGAAAAAAACTCTTTTTATTTAAAAATCAAAAAAGCATACTGATGGTAAGAAATTGACAGTAAATGCAAAAAAAAAACAAATAAACTTCGCCTATATTATTAATGTAAAAAAAATGAAAAGGTAAAACAAAAAAGGAACATTGCAAATGTCAAATACATTTCCACTTATTTTATAACAATGTAGTTTCACCAAGCGCCGAGGATGAAAAGCGTAAGGTAGGAGATATACTAACGGGAGTATTGGATTACTTAAAGGAGTATGGGTAGTTAAGTCTCTTGAATAAATGGTATGCTTATACCCATCATATCAAATCATCATATCAATAATGGTGGACATTGACGTGATAGCTTCTGAAATAGATAAATCGATGGTAGCATGTGAAAAATCAACTAACCAACTTGACAATTGTGGTAATTCTGTTGGCACAAACTAGTCTAAACTAAATTAAAATTAATTTTTTAACCAGTTAAATTACTATTCTGTTCTATAATTAGTTGTACAACTGCAGCTAGCGGTCAGGCGTCGAGCTTGAGTTCCTGAGGTCCCGGGTTAGATTTACGGGTCGGGCGACAAAAAAATAGAAAGACAAAATTATTCAATTTCCTAATAAAATTTGCTAAAATAAAATTGCTCGGGATTGGATATATTGTCCTGTTGGCGGTAGGCTTGCCACATGGACTCAAAATACTTCCATATGAATATTGTCCGTATGCAAAGAAAAAAGGAAGAGGTTTTAAATTCATATGTAAGTTTTTTTTTATGTTTATTATACGTTTGTTTGCAATAACTAATGTATACAGATGAATCTTCTTTTTAAAGAAGATGCTGAGTTGGTTCATATCAATTATTCACACATAGCACTTGTCGGATATTTATGTTATAAAGTTTATTGAACTACATCTAACAACGCATATTTCTTGTAATATGTGGTCATAAAGTTGAAATTGATTTTATGTAGGTTTACTGCGCTCAAACTATTTTAGTAAGTATAGTCTAGTTTGCACCAACAGAATCGCTGCCATTGTGTTTGTTAATAAATATTATGTTGTGTTTATTATTCTCTCGACATGTATTGGCTTATGGTCCTACGATAAATAACTAATATTATGTAAGTACACATGAGAAAATATTTACCGATAAGTCCAGTTAAGTGCGATTTGGACATACGATTCGTAGGAAGATAAATGATTAACTGTAATTCTTAATGCGTATATGTACATACATAATCAAACTAATATATAACGTTTATAATCAAATTTCTGTTAGTTTCAAATTAATTGATAATTTGATTTGCCGCCGATTGATTGACCGCCTCGTTGGTCAAGTGGCTAGCGTTCTCGCCTAACTGCATCGACGATCGTTCGATTTCCGACGGGGGCAGGCATTTGTGTGACGAACATTTAGATGTCTGTAATTCCGGGTCTGGGTGTTTATTAAATGTATTCTGGTATCTATTTAAGTATTTCTATGTAATAGTATCGTTGACTAACACCCATAACACCAGCATATAATTTGCTTACTTTAGGGTTAGATTTAATTTGTGTAACTTGTCCAGGGATATTTATTTATTTATTTATTAACAAATAATAATTATGATATATCTTGGTTGCCGAGGGGTTTGTTTTGCCGTTTCTTCTCCTGACTGGCTAGGTTTGAAACGGGTGGTAGTTTATGGTAGATAGGGTATAAACTATGATCATAAAAAAAGAGTTGAAAGCTTGACTCTACATTCAAATAGAAATAGTTTTAATTGGATTTATATTTCAATGATTGCCTGAATGGTTGACAACATATTAGGCAAGGTAGGTGGCGCTGCAATCGGTATGTCAACGTAGCAACACGATACGACATTCGCTAGTCATAGTATAAACAGATATATCTGCCACAGAATTTCGGAATTTCTTTACGAAATCCAGTAATTTAACCAAAATAGCGCTCCATGCAAATCCACTCGAATTAAGTACTGATATGTGTGTCTATAGATTTGTTTCGATTTATTGAGTTCGAAATTTTTTCAAAGCGGAAATTTCGAATAACTGTGGCCGGCCTTTATATGTAATCTTATATATAAAAGTGAATCTATAATATAAAAATGAATTGCTAAATGTGTTGGAAAGCGCATAACTTCCAAACGACTGAACCGATTTGGCTAATTTTTAGTATTGTGTTAGTTATTGTCAAAAGAAGTTTCTTAAGAAGAGAAAAACTGGGAAAATTACAGGGAAAAACAATACTTTATGTTTCCTTATACAAACTGAACGGGTGGAGGAGCTAAATTCACCGGGACAGCTAGTCTATAGTTCGTTAGTCTCGCTAAAACTCGAGAACCGATTTCGCTAATTTTGGTTTTGAATTATTTGTTCAAGTCCAGGGAAGGTTTAAAAGATAAGAAAAAGGAAAAAACTTGCGAGAAAATTAAGAAAAACAACATTTTACTTTTTCCCATACAAACTGAACGGGTGGAACGACGACGACGACGACGACGAACGACGGGTTCGCCGGGACAGCTAGTTTATGATAAAAAAATTACCATCCGAGCGAAGCCGGAACAGGCAGCTAGTAGATTATAAAATCAATTGCTGTTCGTTAGTCTCGCTAAAAGTCGAGAACGGCTGAACCGGTTTGGTTAATAATGGTTTTGAATTATTTGATTAAATCCAGGGGTGGTTTAAAAGATAAGAAAAAGGGAAAAACTGCGAGGAAACTAGGAAAATAACATTTTTACATTTCCTATATAAACTGCACGGATGAAACGAAGTTCGCCGGGACAGCTAGTAGTATGCATAATAACTACATGTGTTTGTAGAATTTACTAGGTATATGTTAGATATCGATCAAGTATTTCTGTAATTGTAATATCAAAACAGGAAATAAACGCTTATTATTGTCGGCATATGATAAAAATGCAGACCTTACTGATCTGACTGGTCATAATTGATATTTAAATGTCGAACGCCATGATTTCAAGAAACTGACGCAAAGATGATTTTCTCTCGCTGTGTGTACATTCATACAAATTAATCTCTCGGTTATTTATATAAAGTTTATAAAAATGTAAAGTTGTTTAAAAAAGCCATAGCTTGTTGAATTTATGTATTATCGAAATTGGCATAGTTTAAATAAATTCAATGGCGATGGCGAGAGAACCCACGAGAAAATACTAGTAAATCACATTGCGATCAACTTTCAAAGCGTCAGGATTGCAGAAATCTTGTACAGTTCCATAGATCATGTTACCAATGTAGTTAAAAGCATGGATAAAAGGGTGTTAGACGAAACGCTCTTAATCTAACTCAACGCCAAAATTAATTATCTCTCGTCATTGTAGCTGTAACATATCTGAAATGGTATTTTGAAATCTACATACTAATACGTGATGCCAAAGCTTTGGACCCCTTTTTACGAAAATTGCGCTAACGGAGGAGTATGAAATTGGGCACACTTAAAGTTTATGTGTAAGAGAAGTGCAGAACGCCAATATTTTGCTTACAAAGTACATTAAATCAATAAATAAAACATTACCCACACTACCACGCATTTGACACACACAAACAAATATATTGATGATAACGATAAAAGATCACAGATGGCGTTCTTATTAACAAGATATTAAAATTTATTATGGGCGACCACTAGTACTTATTAAAAATAAATATTTAAAATCTGGGAATCAATAATGTCTTGAAACAAGTGTAGTCTGGCGGAATGTACCGTAGGTATAAAGATTTTGTTGTTTTAAATATATTTAGGGCCGCTTCCACGTTCCTGGTTTAAATATAATAATGAGTTAAACTGTCAAATATAAAGTGATTTAACTCTAGTTAGGAGTTAACTCAGAGTCAAACACTTAACCCAGGAATGTGCAAGTGGCCCTTAATGTCATAAATTTTTATTTTATAGAAACCTTTAGGCGTGGTGAGTGGCTCCAAGGGTCACTTGCACATTCCCAGGTTACATTTGATACCTATTGAGTTAAAAACTGCGAAATATAAGGTGATTTAACATTAGTAAGACGCTAACTTAGTGTTAAATACTTAACCCAAGAACGTGCAAGTGGTCCTTCATAAATTTTTATTTTGTAGAATACTTTACCGCATTGACATTGTCAGTGTGCATTCTCGTTGCCATGGTAACTGGTATCAACATCGCCGACTGTATTTTTTATGTATACACAATAAAGATTTATTGTACCTACTATGTTACATTCTCTAGTTACTGTTTTTTCAATACCAGAGTTTGATTGTTTTTGCATATTATTGAAATGTAGATCTGTCTTACGAAGTCCTCAAAATATGCCGTCTCTATGGAATATATTGCAATGGTATGACCTATGTTAGTTGTGATACATATTTTCACACATCAGATCTAAATCACAAGCGAAATGTGAACTACACTAGACCGATACATGTAACAGTATCAGTAAAAGGAGAAGGTTTGACGCCTACATTTTTATGTATCAATTCCTTATTTTTTATTAAAGCGAAACTTCTTTATCAACATATGAAAGAAATTTGCTTTTACATTTTTCTGTTACGCTTATTAACATTTAGTTACGCACTACAGAAAAGCTACTGTATGTTATCGCCGAAATTCATACTGAGTTCTTTGTGATTTTTGTTACGCAGACCGGGCACTTTCGGTACCGGGATATTTTAAGTTTATTTGAAGTGAAACTTGTTTCCTATCACATCACGAAATTTTTTAAGAATTTCCACTTCTTAGTGTAAACTAATACACAAACATTCTTATTAAAGAATAAAGACCAGCTGTTTACTAAAACAGATGGAATGAATCGCCTCTGTGATCTAGCAGTCCAGGTGTTGGACTTGACTTCATGAGGTCCCGAGTTCAATTTCCGAGCAACAAAAAGGAAAATGTGTTAAATGTAATTTTTTTAATAAAAAATGTTGCTCGGGATTGGATGTAAGCTATCACATTGTGGGACTTAGTGTCTTCGGCTTGTCGTGGGTGCCTAGTTGTGCCTCTGCCTACCTCTTCGGGGATTTGGGCGTGAGGATACTTAATTATACTCATACATATAGACATTTGCATTTATAACATTTATAACATAAAAGTACTGTTAGTATGGATAGTCCATTTTTATGTAATAAAAGCAACTATAACAATTATGACCGCCTCGTTGGTCGAGTGGCTAGCGTACACGACTAACTACACTGACCAACCACGGGGCTCGGGTTCGATTCCCGACGGGGGCAGGCATTTGTGTGATGAACATTTAGATGCCTGCATTTCCGGGTCTGGGTGTTTACTAAATTTATTCTGGTATATATTTAAGTATTTCTATGTATTAGAATCGTGGACTAACACTCATGTCACAAGCAAATAATTTGCTTACTTTGGGGTTAGATTCAATTTGTGTATCTTGTCCAGGGGAAAAAAAATTGTTTTACACGATAAATAAATACAACAAACGCGTGTTACTGTAGAATTATGTAATTTCAATTGTATCGTTAAAAATGAAACGACTAATCCAATAATTCATCTGTAACTTCCGATATAAAATTCAGCTGATTAATTTTCACTCAATTTGTCCTCAACCAACCGTGACGTCATAAAAGGCTTTGTTATTTTCAAGTTAGTTATATAATTCTTCAAACACACGTACCAACAAAGTTACAAGTTTATGATATGGGTTTTTAATATCAAATGCTAAAGTTAGTGATTTTTAGATGACATTCAGAACTAGCCTCCTGCAGTTTCATACGCACTTTCAATCTAAATCACTTCTTTGCCTTAATTGTATCAAATATCCCTGGACAAATCAAATACATATTTAAATATTGGATCTAACCCCAAAGTAAGCCAATTATATGCTTGTGTTATGGATCTTAATCAACTATACTTATACATAGAAATACTTAAGTAGATACCAGAATACATTTAATAAACACCCAGACCCGGAAATGCAGACATCTAAATGTTCATCACACGAATGCCTGCCCCCGTCGGGAATCGAACCCAAGCCTCATGCTTAGTCGGTGGAATTGGTAGGGTTAACTAACACAACAGACGACTTGTGGTTTTACAAGAGAATTATTTTATTTTTAAATTTTCCATAATTTATTATATTTATCTTTCAAAATTATATGGTATACTAGCTGCCGGTGCATTTCGTTCTACCCGTTCAGTTTGTATGAAAAAAATGTATAGTTTTTCCCATTTTCCCTGCAAATTTTGCGGTTTACTTTTTTAAAGAATCTTCTTCTGAAAAAAGCTAACACAACAAAGAATTAGCCAAATCGGTTGACTCGCTTAGAATTTATGCGCTTAACAACACATTCAGCGATTCATTTTTATATTAAGAAAGGCCAAATTGAGTGAAAATGATTATGCTGATTATTTTCACTCAAATTGGTCTCAATCATCTGTGACCGGGCAGCGAGGGTTTATAACTATAAGTTAGGAACTCCCAACTTAGTTAAAAACTACTCCAAGCATACTTCGGGCTTTAACGAATTTATAAGTTTATGATATACCAGGATCTATATGTATACCTAATGCGGTTTATTTAATACCTGGCACTTACCAGACGTACAAATTAAATATATCATTATTTTTTCTACGCTTTATAACAGTACTACATTTTACACCGTCGAGTTTTGTTTTATTAACTTGCTGAACTAATCTCTCTAGAAATGGTTTATGTAATATTTTTTTCGTATCGTCGGAAATTAAATTCATAAGCTAATTAATTTTCACTCGATTTGGTCTCAATCAGCCGTGAACCGACAGCGAGGCTTTATAGTTTCCATCCTAGTTAAATACTGCTCTGAGCATACTTCGTGCCTTGACAAACTTATATACCTACAAGATTACGATGTGCACAAATCTATATATTCTTCAGTTTTATACGCTGTTCGATATTATTTTTATTTTTTCCATTTTTGACAACAGTGTGCACTGTTAGGTTTTTATGTTGTATTAATTTGCTAGATAATCTTATCGCTTGAAATAACTTACATAAAAAATCTTGTATATATTCGGAAACAAAATTTATAAGCTATTTAATTTTCACTCAATTTGGTTTCAATGTGGCTTCAATTTAGTTTATGGCTTTATAGCTTCCAAACTTAGTTAAATACTACTCCGAGCACACGCCGTGTTCTAACGAACCATAAGCAAGTTTGTAACATTTGAGGTTATATGCTACTATGTTGTTAACTACTAATAAATTAAGAGATTGTTACACGATAAACATATAAACGAATTTCTGCTATTTCAAAAGCGACTTCAACAAGCCCGATATTTGTAACATGACGTTACATAGGCTATAATTATTTTCTTTATTTTGTAACGGCTTTTCTTAAACGTGAGTATTTTACAAATAAGTGAGCTTGGTTTTACTGGAGTCAACCAGATCTCTCAGCCCAAGAAGATGTTATTTTGGTTCGGGTTTATAAAACGAGCGAGCCCTTGAGCGAGATCGAACGTCGATTTGCTTATAGAGAGAAAAAGGTCTTTGGATCAGCGTCAGGCGCCGGTCAGAAGTGATTTTTGAAACCAAGTCTTAATATTTATTAAGACTTGGTTATATATATGGTAAGGCTATATATATGGTAAGGGTATATATATGGTAAGGCATTAACTTTTCTCATGAAGTTCAAGTACATTTCTAAATATGGTAATTGTGATTATTTTATCTAAACAAAAATAACAAAGAAACTAAGTAAATTATTCTGGTCACATTTTCCATCGCCCGCGTTTGGTTTATTTTAAAACACATATTTTTAAGGTTAAGTAGAAGTGCAGACGTAAATTAAAAAGTGTATGCATTTTTTTAGCTCTATTTATTAATTGATTTGTTTGACTCAAAATGGATTCAAGCCAAGAGCGACCTAGGCGAAGCTCCACAGTTTTCAACTCAGTAATTACAACTTCCAGCACACTAACAAAATCATACACAAGTTTGTGTTACGGATGGATCCATAATACTATATTCTGATGAAGTTAGAAATAGTTACGCACTATTACGAACTTTTTTGCTATAGATCACACACACACACATTCATGCTATAGATCATTCACAGGTGAAGTACAAGATAGCACTGCATATTTATATAATACATATAAAAACAATACTACCTTTTTTCGTAGCTATCCTTTTTATAATTGTGCTAAGCACATTTTATAATTATGATATTGCTACAAACAAATAGCAAAGCAACAACAACAACAAATTCACAATTGCATAAACACACACTCACACTAACACTCACCCTCAACCTCGCACTCACACAAACATACACACACGCATACACACACAAGGGAGAGAGATAGAGACAGAGATATACTCTCTCTCTGTTACTATCTCTCTTACAGCTCCTGTATAAAATAGACTATCTGCTTCTCTGCAGGCAGCTAGTAAGAGGCAAGCAAAGATTAAATGGGTCATTGCCGACAAGAGTCCGGGTAGGGATACACCGCCTTAGCTATACCTGCCACGATACTGACTGCCATTTTTCGGTTTGAAGGCTAGCCAATAGACTTACACAATAGGCATTGACATTTTGAACATAGGACAGAGATGCACCTGCAACATATATGGCTATAGGCTACGGTTATCTTTTATCATCAGGAAAGCCATAAGCCTGTTCACTGACCTTTCACAATAAAAAAATTGCATTGTCATCCGAAATACACATGCATGCAAAATTGGAAGTGGATATGAAATTCTTCTTTCAAGATTGCACCCGGACAAACATACATATATTGCAAGTTAACTAAAAGCTTGTAAAAGCAAACATCACATGAAAATAAAAACACCCTTAAAACATCTGATTTTACATGTAAACTCATAAGTTGGTTACTTTTCACTAAATTGGGCTTCACTTTGCCATGAACGTGGATCAAATGAGCCAGAAGTCCAAGTCCTAAGGTAAAATATCCGTAGACATGTCTAAACAAACTTATATAAAGTTTGTTGGTGAATATAGGCGGTCTGTGTTTTTTAACATACGAAAACCTCTTTGTTTGTTTGTGTTCCCATCTATACTTAATGTGAAAGTGTGTTTGTTCGAGTGTTTGTCCTTCTTTTACGTCAATACAGTTAGACCCATTTTAATGAGACTTTTCCCCGTGTTGGTCCGGGCTCCTTTGCATAATAGACCATCTGCTTTCCTGAGCCAGGCAGATCGTAAAAAGCGAGCAAAGGCTTACCGTCACTAACACCGTGACATCTGACTAGGTAGTAGAGTCTCGCAGCGACTCGTCCGGATTGGTACCACCGCCTTATCTATTCCTGTATCCTTAATTTATTTATTTATTTATTTATTTATTTATTTATTAACAAAATCCACAGCTAAATGTTATTACTAAGATATCACAGATTTACTAAGCCTACAGCCAATAACGGATTTACATTTTTTATATAATAAAAGTAAAAGTTGTCGTTAATATAAACACACGTGTGAGTGTATGTGTGTGTGTGTGTTTGTGTGAGTGAGTGTGTGTGTGTTTGTGTTTGTATTGAATGTGTTGTAATGTTATACATTTTAAGTAGATAAATATACATACTTAAATAATGGCGGCCCTTGCCGTTGACGTGTTTCGGTTCGTAGGATAATGTAGCCGGTAAACTTACTTTTGTTCGAGGTCTATCATCCCGGTCTAAGGTTGACAACGCACCATTACAACTTTTTGTATCTCTAGGCGGCATAAATTTCTTACCATCAGGAAATCCGTCAGCTTGTGTGCCTTCCAATATCATAAAAAAATATCTAACCTTGAAAATTTTCATATTTATCTCTATACCTTAATTGGTTCCCACGGAAGAGCGAAATAATTAATGCATTCGGGCGAAACTGCGCGTAACAGTAAGTATGTATTATATAATACTATACAAAACTGCGATAATTGTATATTTTAATGTTAATGGAAACTGACAAAATTCCAAATAAATTTTCATATACTTTCAAATAAATATTTTTAAAATAACAAACAGAAACATAAACTAAAATTTGCGTCATGTTATTATCGTGCTTATTTCTCAAGATGCGTCACTATCGTTGCATTAGTTTAGCCGGGAATCCCTGGATGAAATAAACAGGAAAAACTTTTTACAAAGCCAGATACTTCTAACCACTTGAAAAAATTTTCAGCTCTTCAGCTACATTTAATGACGCAGTATCCACATCAATGGACAAATAAGAGGAATGCCAAAGTAGAGATTACATATACATACATATCTTCACGCCAAGTCCTTTACGAGGTAGGCAGAGAGTTTCAATCTTCACAATCCTTGCAAACCTATCTGGTTTCCTTCACTTTTTATCCCCTTTTCATACAACCACGCCGGTTTCGGAGACTCTTGACACAATCCTCGGATAGAGGAATGCCAAAGTAGAGATTACATATACATACATATCTTCACGCCTAGTCCTTTACGTGGTAGGCAGAGAGTTTCGAATGCCAAACTTCACGGTCCTGACAAACCAGTCCTGCTTCTTTCACACAAACAAACTTGACACAACCCTCGGATAATATAACAGCGATCTGATTGTGGAATGTCAACCTTGACTTCCCCGGGTACCTACATCCATCAACATTCGCATTGTATATCTGCTTTGTCACTCTTTCTTCTGCCAAAGTGGAGATTCATAAGAATAATACACACATACTATTAGCAGCTTATTACAGGATCAAACACGGTAGGTAGGTAGGTAGGTACAGTTGGATACTGCGAGTGAAACTTACCTGCAAAACAAAAGAAAAAAGTTAATAATATGCAATGAGTATAAACAGTTTTAAAAGAGTCAAAAGAAAAAAAAACATTAAAAACTGTAACCGTCATGTACTTTTAACATGTTCGATACAATTTTTAAAGGTTTTTTTTTTCATATTTTACATTTGATTGCTGTGTTACAAAATATTAGCCCAGATGTTGGTATCTTACAACAATGTTTATTTTTTATATCCGCTGCACCGAAAATGATGAAATTTGGCTAGAGCATATAGACAAATACGAGAATAAAGTTGATGTGTTCCGGTTCGAAGGGCAAGGTAGCCGGGAAAACTTACTTTTGCTTGAGGCCTAACATCCCGGCCTCAGGTTGGCAACGCACCATTGCTACTTTTGATGTCACTAGGCGGCATGAATTTCTTACCATCAGAAAATCCGTCTGCTTGTTTGCCTTCCATTCTCATAAAAACATAATTAAAGTGTTGATTTAAGTAGTTTCTGTGGCAGAGCGAACAATTTTGAATGCTAACTAAGCGGCAATAGTTGTTCTTAAATCAATTGTTAAAAGCAAGTCGTAAGACTAAGCTGCCCATTTTAAAAATGAACAAATTCTGTTGACAAATTATTAAAAAGAGAAAAGTTCTAAAGTTGTGTAATCGTTATAACTTTAAGTTGTTCCGAGTGAAAACAGAGCCGCCTTAAGGTATACTAACCACTCTTTGGCACATTACAATTTTTTGGACACGAACATTTTCGAACCAACTTAGGTAGTTTGTAGTTGTATTTGATTATTTACAAGCCGACCCGGCGAACTTTCCACAGATGGACATTAACAGTTTGTTATGAAAATTAAAGTATTGCTTTTCCTACTTTCCCTGCAATTATCCTGGTTTTCCTATTCCTAAGAACTTTCTCATGACAATGATTAACACACTAAAAAACTAGCGATTTTGTTCCACTCACTCGTCATGCGATGATAAAATAAATTCCAGACATTAGAACTATAGAAAAAGACATTAGTGAAAACTAAATTTTTTTTAATGCATATATTTATATTTTTCTAATGAAACAATAACAAAAGATGTGTAACATTTCGGACATGTCAAAACAGTCCGGATATGTTAAATTGTGACGTTTTGAATCGACGTTTTTAGAGGAATAGATCCAAATGTAGAAATGTCGTATACAAACTGATCTGACAACGTATTTTGTCTCTTTCCCTCTTTCCGGATTAGTACCACCGCCTTACCTATTCCTGCCGGCATAACATAATGACGTGTTCCAGTTTGAAGGGTAAGGTAGCCGGTAAACTTACTTTTGCTCAATGCCTAGCATTACGGCCTTAGGTTGGCAACGCACCATTACCAACTTTGGTGACTCTAGGCGGCATGAATTTCTTACCATCAGGAAATCCATCTGTTTGTTTGCCTTCCACTATCATAAAAAAATACCTGTCTTCCCATAAGTATGAATAATAAATTTAAATATCAATCAACAGACAGGTAGGTACTTAAAATTAATATATTCATTACGTTTTATTAAATTTTCCTGAGTAGGTAAAAAACTTACCAATTACTAATTAGCCTACTTCCTTCGAATCGTCTTGTCGAAATTATTAAAACAAAAAAATAATTATGAAATTATACCACAATTCACGCGATGACCAAGGGAAATATAAATAGATTTATTTTTGTTTTTTAAATTTATTTATTGACTTAACACACAATACAATATTAAGTTGGAATAGCACTTAAAAACCACAAAGGTTGGTAAAAAAATGCTACCATACGTCATTTATTATCTAGGTGTCTAGTTATTTTTTAATTATTTATCTTTTTGTTTCTGTAGAAAGAAAAAAAATAGCACATGGTCTATTCTGCGAAAGAGCCCAGACCAACACGGGGGAAACACCAGGTGGCAAGTGTTTGGCAGGTCACATTTCCTACCTGAGTTAAAAATACGCGCAAAACAATTTTCAGCTTCTATACAATAAAAATAACTAAGGTCTGGGTACAGAAAGGATTATAGGATCTCTATCTGTATAAGACAAGCGGGCGTGGCTCGATTGCAATAAATTCAGTAGCACCAACAGCATCTTCGAAGCGAGTGTTAAGCGTTAAATATTTACGTGCACCGCAACTAAACGGGGAAGTAGGTTAAACGGAAGCTTACCGTCTAAATATATACGGAGCTATGAAAATAATCCACGTAATAAACTTATGGTTCATCTCCCTCGTAGGTCGATTGGATAACATTTAGGCGTTAATTACACGTACGACAACAAAAAAGCTGCAAAAAATGTAATCAAGCAGTCGTTGCGTATGAATATTGTCATTGCAGTTTTGTAGAGTCCTTCCAACATAGATATTCAAATTTTTAGACAATATTCAGTAGATCAAATTAAAAAATGCCCACATTTAAATTAACAAAATTAAAATGACTTTTGGCACTGTCAATTAATAAATATTGTATATGAATGTGTAGGAAGTCCAGCAGACCTGCAAGGCAAAATATTTGACCCTCGATACTTTCTGCCTACCACATAAGGGACTTCGCGTAAGGATATGCATGTATGAACTAATAGACAAACCTAGAAATGGACAAAGGTTAAAAATCTGCCCACAATCGTTCTAATTACCCAGTTTTCTGGTACATCTGCAATGTATGGAGATTGTTTTTTCAATTAATAATATGATCACATAATATTTTGATAACGTCGAACAGCTGACTCACTGTTCCAGGAACTGCCGGGGGGTCTGTCGTCTCGAGGGTCGATATAAATATAGAGATCACCCACGTGTGGAAGACCACACGCAGCCTTTGTTCTTCAACAAAGAATAATGAAAACAATAAAACCCCACATTCAATAACTTAGTATTTTTAATATTAGCAGCAATTAAACAACTTTTGTATTAAAAAAGCGGTTGTCTGTAAAGTCGGTTTACTGACGATAGTTGAACGTGACAACGTCATAAGAACGGAGGCCGATTGTGTCTCTTTGTCACTCGTTCCGCGCTCTCGCTTGCACTTCAAGCCTTAAATGGCATTCCTTTATAAGACGTTGTTACGTCAACAATATAAGTCGGCGATACAAAAAAAGATGTTCATCCTAGAGATGGGATATAAATATATCAAGCGTCTTGTACCAGTTTTAGTCTGGGCTTCTTTGCATAATAGACCATCCGCCTTCCTGCCAGGTAGTTCGTAAAAGGCGAGCATAGGCTTACCTTCACTAAAACCGTGACATCTGACTAGGTGGTAGAGTTTCGTAACAACTCGCCCGGATTGCCACCACCACCTTGTCTATTCCTGCCGCCATAACGTCAGTGCTTGCCATTGACGTATTCCGGTTCGGAGGATAAGGTAGCTGGTAAACTTACTTTTGCTCGAGACCCAACATCCCAGATGTTGGGACTTGAGCAAAAGTAAGGTTGGCAACGCATTATTACCACCTTTGGTGTTTCCAGGGAGCGTTTTCAGGAAACCCGTTTGTTGTTTGCCTTTCAATATCATAAAAGTAAACATAAAATAAATAAAGCCCATAAAAATATAAGCCCGCTCTTTCTTTCGTCGGACCTGTTTGCGGCTAAACAAGAATTCCGAACTGTTGGTAGTTTTACACCCTCACAAGTACCGCTTACATGATCCATGTGCATAAAGCATCATCATCATCATCATCCTTTCAGCCATAGGACGTCCACTGCTGAACATAGGCCTCCCCCGTTGACTTCCACTTCGACCGGATGGAAGCGGCCTGCATCCAACGAGACCCCGCGACCCTCATAAGG
>NJDD01010958.1:82586-95670 GCA_002245505.1 Calephelis nemesis
TGAGGTTGGCTTGGGTCCCGAAGATTGAAGGCGGGACCCCTTACACCTCTACCATATAAAGCATACCGAATTTGAATTTGAAATAGGTAACGTTTACTTTTTGCCATTATTAATTTTGTTACAAACAAGCACAGATCTTCTTCCCTTTCTGTCATTTCAAAAAAAGATTTATAACTCATAAAAAAGCAGAATGCTTTCAAGAGAAAAAATATTTCTTCCAAGTATTTCGTGCACCCAAAATATAAAGTGTGAAATAGTAAAAATATATGTAAGCCGACTTTTACTCAGCGCGTGTGGGCGGACGAGACCAATGGCCGTGAACTCCAACATGGCTGACCATAAACAGCTGATTTTTATTGACAGTATACACTGTAGATATAAAGGTGGACTTCCGATACAAACGTTAGTAGCTTCAATACTATGCACATTTACCCCTTGTTGGTGCGGGCTCCTTTGCAAAATAGACCATCTGCTTTCCTGCCAGGCAGCTCATAAAAGTCTAGCATAGGCTTACCGTCACTGACACCATGACATCTGACCAGGTGGCAGAGTTTCGCAGCAACTCACCCGGATTGGTGCCACCGCCTTACCTATTCCTGCCGCCATAACGTCATGACGTGTTCCGGTTTGGAGGGTAAGGTAGCCGGTAAATTTACTTTTGCTCGAAGCCTAACATCTCGACCTCAGGTTGGCATCGCACCATTACCACCTTTGGTGTCTCTAGGCGGCGTGAATTTCTTACCATCAGGAAATCCGTATGCTTCTTTGTCTTCCAATATAATAAAAGAAAATGAATCTTGTGTGTGTCGTGTAAAACAAATCTAGTCCATAAAACGGTTCGGAAAGAATATGATAAAAGAGTGTCTTATAGCTCTGAAGCACATAAATCATATCTCTAGATCCGAGTGAAATACAAAAATTTGAAATCTGAAAACTTTAATCAGTTTGTAAAAAAGATTTTTTTAAAACGCGCCGTGTCTGATTTTAGTCCGGTCAAGTTGTAAAAACCGCGAGGTTAGCAACTAGTTAGGCATATAAAAAAATAGCCGTGTCTGATGCAGTTTGCACTTCAAAAATCCACCTTTAGTACAGCGTAGCAGTTTTTTCATGTGTACCTAATAAATTTTTGTGTAAATATTGCATAACATTAAAAAATATCGGTGTCATTTTATACAATAATATTCAGTTAAAATACACAAGTGAAGTGTACATGAAGAAATTAGTATATCGTGTTTTACCTCGCTGCCGCCAATTCTCACTGTGCGAGTTTGAGTAAGATGACCACCAAGTTACCCAAGACCCTAAAATACTTTTTATGACTGTGTTATAAGGACCTGAATACACTACTTGAAAAGGGACAACAAGAAAAAGAAAAACCTAATACGAGATAAGAGGCAGTATGAAATAAAGATCTTAGCCTGTTCAAAAATAGAGACAATCTAATAAAAATAGGAATATGTCATATCAACTGAAAAATAATTACTCAAATCGAAATAAATACCATAAATTAAACACGGAATAAAATAACTTAATATTCACGTTATTCCAAGGCAAAGAAATACGAAAAATGTTTAAATATTAAAGGTCGGCCATAATTAATACAACCTTTATTCTACAACAAAAGAATTAGTAAAGCATCGACCGATTATTGTAAATAATCGATTGAATACCTACAACTTGCGATACTTAATAGAGTATTTACTACTTTAGTATCGCCTTGTTAACTGCTTAACTTTAACTTGGTAATTATTACTTATCGTCTTTGTGGTTCAGTGGTCCGGCGTGGGCGTTGACTACGTGAGGTCTGGGGTTCGATTTGTAGGTTATTTGCTTGCTTAATTTTCTTTAATTTGCCGTTGCCTTGCCGTTTCTTTAATTTGCTTTTAACAGCAAAGTTGCCTTGGCGATAGGACTGCCGCTTATCATATTGTAGGAATATAACTATTTATATTTATATAACTTTCCGCTAATCGTGGGTGTTCTGGTTGTACATCTGCCCATAACTTCGGGGATACAGGTGTGAAGATATTTATGATTAACTTACTAAGTGCTTATGGCAATATAACGATTGGCAAAAAGATATAAAATGAGATTGGGAACGGTAGTTAGAATTCGGGGCGATCAGGGTTTGCATTTCACGAACTCTACAGTATTTGAGTCAAAAGAAGTAATGAATGTCGGGGAAGCTAGGCAGGTTTACAAGAATCGTGATGCTAGGAATTCGACATTCTCCGCCTACGTACATACGTATATCACATACGTAAGGGTGAAAAATAGCGATTAGTTTAGTTTTCCTGAATCATGCGTCATAGCTTACCCCGAAATGGCGTTTTGAGAAAACTCTGACATATAATTCAGGAAAACTAACTTAATGAAGACGAGAAAGCTTTTAAACAAAAAATCCACATCGAAATTTTGTCACACACCCCCACAGACACGACAAAGTTATAGCGCCCATATCTTTATGTCTGGGGTTTAAAAATGAAGGTTAATGTGGTAGAGCTTTGCGTAGAAGTTCCCCCCGATTTGCACCTAACCTATTTTTACCGCCATGGGCGTTAAGGCCCCATACTCAGTCAGCCAGAAGAGCCAATCGCCGCACTCCCCCGTTCCATGATTACTATGAAATATTGCGCTCTAAAGTAAACGTCTTAATCGACAAATCACTATTTTTGACACTATAAAAGTAATTTGAAAAAAAGTATAAAAACTAAGATACTATCTTATAGGTATAGTACTTATCTATGTTTATGTTAAATCTGGTGTCGATATTTTCTTAATTGAAGTAGACATTTGGGTTTTGCTTTTGAAAAAGGATTAACTTTTGGATTTTTTTCTATCGAGCAAAGTGATATGAATCGTGTTTCGGAAACACTAGTCTTTTAATGCATATTAATGTAATCTTGTGTATTTTTGTCACTAAGATCCATGATTGCTTTGTATGAAAAAAAAACGTTATATTGATGACGTATTTTAGCATACATGGACCCTTAGATCGCCATTGTCTTGTTACTTCCTGGAGCATACGGTAGCCAATTGCATGATTAGTCTTAGTTCTTTGCCAAAAATTAGTGGCGTACCAGTAACATCTATGACGTTTACAGGTGACGGTTTGTTCTTAACATTAAAATAGCTACCTGTTTGGTCGCTATCTTATAACAAAATAATTATAGGTAAAATTAATGATGTGCTGCTATCTTTCTAAAAACCGGAACCATCAAAATCGGTTAGCTGTAGGTCGAGTAATCATGTAACAAACATACAAAAAACATACAACCGATTTGAGAACTTTGACTCCTTTAAAAATCTAATTCATTTTTATAGTTTGGTATGAGTATAAAAAAATCCGAATTAACCAAACTGGAGACGAAATCCGTGTATCAAAGGTTTTCATGAAGGTTTTGACATACTAACACTTGAAGTGCTAACCGAAAACCAGTATTGCACTCCCTAGTGCAATGTTTATGCTCAGTTCCTACTACGATATTTATGCCCAGTCTCTACTTCGATATTTTTGCTCAGTCCAGGTAGTGCGATATTTATTCTTAGTCTCTACTACGATATGTATGCAATATAAAATAAGCAATTTTTAAGTCAAATATTTACTTTGTGTTTCTGTATTTCTGGGAATATTTGATTGCTGTAACTAAGTCAATACGACGTCAAAAAAGTATCGATATTTAAAAAACGGAGAAAGTAAATTAGGTCAAAACCTTTATTTTGTAAGTCTATCTGTATTTCTGGGAATTGCTATGTCAATTCTATTCGGTTTCCGAGAATATCGATATTTAAAAACCGATAGAAAATGTACAATTTGTAAACGATCGTCTTTTCATTCATTGACTGGTTTCTTTCATTGTGTTTAGTTTTTTTTTGGAAAATGACTAATGTGTTGCCAACCTCGCGGTTTTTACAACTTCACCTGGATTTGTGGGCCGAGCAAAGTGCTCAGCCCGAGAGTGCTTACTTACTGTGTGTAAGAATATTGTGTCGTCTTGCCCTCAACCGCCTTATCTAACAGTTTCATTATAACACCAGTGCTTGCTATTATTTTATCCTGGTGTATATATATATATATATATGATATATGCAAGTGTTTGGGTAACTGGAAAGATGTCTAACGCATTAAGCTTAATATCCAAGACTTAAATTTGAAACTAACGGTTAATAGAAAGAAGGTAGGTAATCTGTTCGGGCCCGGAGGATATTTTATCTGGTAGACTTGAACAATTGTCTTGACACCTCGGCCAGAAGACATCAAAGCACTAACTACATCTATGGCGTCTATAGGCTATGGTTACCTCATGAAAAAATTTAGTGTACTTATTCGATATGAGTTTCTACCAACAGAGCTAACAGAGGTGATTCTGCTGTCCACAAATTAAACTTATTTTAGATGCATGCTATTATTTTTAAATTCAACAAAAACAAAAGAGATGGAACGTTTTAGACGAGTCAGATTAGTCCGAATTTGTCAAATTGTCATGATTTTAATCAACGTTTTCCGAGTGATAAATTAAACGTCTGTAGAAATGTCGTGTAGAGCCTAATCTGACAGCACTAAAGATGTTTTGTCTCTTTCTATTACTTTCGTTAAAATAAGACAGCGATAACTTAAAATTAGTTTAGTGATTGCGCAACAAAATTAACACAATTGTCTTACCTGATTATGATTATTTTAGTTGATTTAAAGCAAAAAAAAATTTGGACGACATTTTTCGACGATATTTGATTTATGCAGTCCATCACTAAATTCAAGGAGCGAACACAATGAAAATTTAATTCGGACAAGGCTGACAAATGAACGAAATGTTGTAATAATAAAGGTCGCGGTAATTTATACAAAGTTGTTATAAATAACAAATGAATCGTTAAACAAATGAGCAACGATTACATCTAAATAATTAAATACGATTTGCTGTGTTTGCCTGAAAATAGTGATGTGCTTCTTAACAATAAACGGGCAAATTAATTTCGGTTTCCGAGAAATATCGGTTTTTGGAGAACCGGTTTTACTGTCAGTTTTATCAAAATAAATAAATAAAATAAATAAATATCCCTGGACGAGTTATACAAATTGAATCTAACCCCAAAGTAAACAAATTATATGCTTGTGTTATGGGTGTTAGTCAACGATACTATTACATAGAAATACTTAAATAGATACCAGAATACATTTAATAAACACCCAGACCCGGAAATGCAGTCATCTAATTGTTCATCACACAAATGCCTGCCCCCGTCGGGAATCGAACCCGAGCCCCGCGATTCGTAGATGCAGTTAGGCGAGTACGCTAGCCACTCGACCAACGAGGCGGTCAAATGCCTTAAAACAAATGCTCGAAATATATATTCACTTATAACCCAGGAGACTGATTTTTTTAAAAGCAATGATAGTGTTGTAGTAAAAGATGTTATCGATATTGTAATAGAATGAGTACGGAACGAGCCATTAAGAAATCAAATTTTGGCTCATGTAAATGGGATGTGGGTGTTGTAAACAACATTCTCGTCTGCCCGACTTCGGGAGAGGCGCGAGCGCTGGCCAGCATGGCTATTATTAGTATTAGAAATAGTAAAGTATCTTCACGTCTATATCCCCGAAGGGGTAGGCAGAGGCACAACCAGGGCACCCACGATTAGCCGAAGATACTAAGTCCCACAATGTGATAGGTGGCAAGCCTATCGCCAATCGGGCACATTTCCAATCCCGAGCAACCTTTTTTTTATTGGAAAAACCCAATTTTCTGTTAGTTGCCCGACCCGGGATTCGAACTCAGGACCTCATGCAGTCAAGTCCAACAACTGAACCACTAGACCACAGAGGCGACAGAAATAGTAATGATAATAATTATTAGAATATGCAGAAGTTTTGTTAATTTACGGATAATGTATTAGTATCTAATGTACATAATGTTTTGATATCCCCGTGTTGGTCCGGGCTCCTTTGCAGAATAGACCATCTTGCTTCCTGCCAGGCAGTTCGTAAAAGGCAAGCACAGCCTTACCGTCACTAACACCGTGACATCTGACTAGGTGGTAGAGTTTCACAGCAACTCACCCGGATTGGTACCACCACCTTACCTATTCCTGCCGCCATAACGTCATGACGTGTTCCGGTTTAGTGAGTAAGATAGCCGAAAACTTACTTTTGCTCAAGGCCTAACATCCCGACCTCAGGTTGGCAACGCACCATTACCACCCATAAAAAAAATTAGTTAACAAAAAATTAATACAAATTAACTATCCCGTTGAACTTCGTACACACACATCTCATGTCATGTACTTTTTGATTATAGTTTTTTAAATATATTTTATTTAATTCAGACAGTTTTTAGATTAACGTAAAAAAGTTAATCTGCTAATCGAAGTTTTTCAGTTATGTTCCGACAAAAAAATGTTTCAGCAGTTATTCAGCTTTGATAATAATAATTTGCTTTAATAAAACCAACTTGATGTGAGAAATACATAGATAACAAAAGAACGATTATAATCGATCAGTTATCGACAATTAATGAAAACTAATTAAATACAATATGCAGTATTTATGCACGCCAAGTGATGTGCTTCTACTAACAGCATGTTTGACTAATTCGATGTTTTACTAATCTGTACAATTTTGTTGGCACTTGATAACGAATTTAATAAATAGTTAATTTCATTAAGAGTTTAATTAATTTCCGTCAAATAATCAAACGATTTTAAAATATCGGACTTAATTATTTTATATAGTCACAAGTCGTCACAATCAGTAATGTCAGTCTTAGGTAAGTTATTCTTGCCTTTGATCCTATAGTGAGAATTGGCGGCATTATTAAAATATACAGTACACTTTATTCTGTACTAGCTGTTGCCCGCGCCACTGGCCGCATGGTCCCACAGATCATTATTTTGGGGGTAATCCAAGTTACCCTCCATGTGTGTGACAAATTTCTAGACAGCAGTTTTTGCGTTAAGGAGTAACAAACAGACAAAATTTCGCATTTATAATATTGTAGTAAATAGTAAAGATTAGAACGAAATAGAAACCACTTTCTTTCACGTCGGTGAAAACAACAGTTACATCACTAGTCGGGCACGGTCTCGCCAACTGGTTGGGAGGCAAGAACCGGTTTCTATGTAGGTCTCAGCACTTCCGGGTTAACACAACTCTTAGCTACTCTGGGTAAACGTTTATAGCAACATTACGTAGGTTATAGATTTTTAATTGACACATGTGAAAATGAAGTAAGAAATTCAAAGTTAATGCAGTTCTAGTCTACATTTAATTGCAAACTAATTATAACAGTGGCTAGACAGTGGAGTAAACTACTTAGCCATAGCGTCAGTGCCCGCTATTGTGGTGTCTCGTGCTATGGGGAGAATGTCCGGTTGGCTTGCACAAGTAGCCTAAAACGCACCCATCAGACAACAACACTCTATTTAGTTATTCACTAAAAACGGCGAAAATTGCAGAGAAAGACTTTATTACACTGATCAACAAAATTTTGTAACAAGAAAAGTAAGCATGGATTTTGAAATATCTACCTAACCTCTCCACGAAATCATATGTATATTAAATTGGATAGGGCTAGTTTTTATGTTACATAATAGTAATGGTGGTTCTTTCTTCTGTACCGGTAGGTTATGGTGCTAATATGAAAAACTCCTATGAAACAATGAAATTTCTTTTAGAGAAGTTTCAATATGACAAACATAGATAGAACATTTGTGAGGGATTTAAAAGTTGTTGCCTTTTTATTAGCATTGCAACTTGGGTATACAAAATTTTGTTGTTTTCTTTGTGAATGGGACAGTAGGGACAGGAAGAACCATTTTGTTAAGAAAAATTGGCCCTAAAGACGATCGCTTACTCCAGGAATAAAAAAATTGTGTGTGTACTTATGTACACGCGTTAGAAGTTATACTTCTTCGGCGTAATAAGATAAAAATCTTTTTTAAAATTTTATCTTTTGCCTTATTTTACATTTGTAGACAAAATGACACTAACCATAGAAATAAAGAAATATTGTGAATACAGTTGTCAGTTCACACGCAAACATACGTAGATGTCCTTACTTTTACTTTGTTGGTACCTTTTTTTTGAAAAACTAAAATGTTATCTATAGCTAACTTCATCATGTCGATTTTTCGTGACGGTGTGCACGCGCATCGTAAAAATGTACCCTCATCATTTTTTCCTAACGCGCCAAAAGAAGTATAACTTCAAAATGTAAAACATGCTCCAATTTAAAGATATATTGTTAACACCACACCTGGAGAGGTGCTCCATATGAAACTTGGCCTGATGAAAAATTTTGTGAATGCGATAGATGAAAATAGCTCTGGATTTCAATACCTAATTGAAAATAATCAATAAAATCAGTGACCTCAAGATTAAAGAGGTAATTTTGTAAGTCCTCAAATCGGGCTAGCCATAAAAGGTGGTATATTCCAAAAACAACTCAATGGTCTGGAAAAACCAGCTTGAAATAATTTATAAAAATCACCAAAAATTTTCTTCAAATATACCAATCTAATGACCATAAAACTATTGTGTAGGAACTTTCAGAGAATTTAAAACATTAGGCTGCAATATGTCTCCAAAAATACATTTTTTGTATTCACATTTAGACATTTTCCCCCAAATTTGGATGCCGATTACACCAAGATCTTTTTTCACTAGAAAAATGATACTAGGGAAAATGGAGTCAAACTATGCTCGCAGATTATTGTTCGGAATTACAGAGAGACGTTCCTGATGCAAAATATAGGAGAAATTAATAAAAAAAACTTTTTATATTAATATTATAACATTGATACGAGTAATAATGCGATTTTCATTAAAATTGTTTAAAATAAAAAGATTGTATTAGAATAAAACTATTCGTATCTAAAGTTTAAAACTACTAATTCTGCTCTATTTGATCTTATTTCTAACAGAATCAGCCACAATTTTTCTTGTTACATATAAAAAATGTTTTTTTGTTGATCATTATTATTTTTCCACACAAACTGAACAGGTGGAACAAAGTTAATCGTGACTGCTAATATATTAGATTGAAAAAACATTGAATAAAGACAAGCCCACTGAGTATCTGCTCGGTGTGTGGCCGCGGTTCCGATCCGGTGTTAGTTTATGAAAATGTCGCCGCGTACAAGTGCCACTTGTATGATATGGATTTTTTAACGCGCTCAAAAGTATAGTATTGAAGACATATCGGCGACGATTTCCAAATCATTAAATTCGCGTGATATTTTCATAGCAACCAAACTAAGATCAGTATTTACAACCGTCTAGAACACCTTTAAATACTAATAAAAAAATGAATCCAGTTTGGACTTAATTTATTTTGTTTCGTGCAAAAAACTGGTTTCTATGTAGGTCTCTATTCTTCCGGGTTAAAAAACCTCTATTACTCTTGATATACATGTTTTAGTTTAGTCTATCAATGTTGATAAAAATAGTTTAAAGCAAATAGACGGCGATTTAGGTAGGCCAGTGTAGTCTAGTCGAAATAAGCTATAAGAATATATTTAGCAAAGCCTATACAAATCCAAATTATCCAATTTAGGTGATTAGGTTTGACATATCAAAAAATAAAAAATATATGAAGTCAAGTAAAGTACAAGAAAGAACCCCCTTCTTTCTAGAGTCAGTTAAAAACCTTCAATATTATAGTGTCATTTAAATAAACGCTCTAAATACAAAACCGCCGCTGTGGTCTAGCGGACTACAAATTTAGCACCTACGGGCGTAAAATACTTTTTTATTATAAAAATACTAGCCGATCCAGCGAACTTCGTATCGCTTGACAATAAGGCCACCGCTTCACTCAAGACCAAGAAATGAATTTCTTTGACGGTAAAATCATTTTTTTTTAAATAATTTAAACTCGATTTTATTAAATCGGGCAACTTTATGCACATTTCAATTTCACTAATGGCAAATGCTAGTGCCAAGAACTAAAGAAAAAAAAGAAAACATTCACGAGAGTTGACACATATTTTTTATTATTCGAGATAAACGTGTCACGTAGCTCAGACGGTCGCAGTTTTGTCACTTTTATGCTATTTGAAAACGGATTTAACTAACTGGAGCAGATTTAGTTCAGCACGATCTGGGAATACGGCAAAAAATATCACGTAGCAGCTTCTATGTATTCTATATAACGGAATAGATATACCTAGACCATATAGGATATACCTAGACCAGAATATATTTAAAAAAAAACACCTGGACCCAGAAATGCAGACATTTAAAAAATCATCGCACAAATGCCTACACCCGTCAAGATTCGAACCCGAGCCTAGCGGTTAATCGAGTCAGGAGGGTACGCTAACAGCTCAATCATCAAATAATGCCATAAATCCGAATTGTTAAAAAGATAACTCAGTATGGATCCAATTTATTTTATCTGGCGCTAGAACCGGTTTCTATAAAAGCCTCATCACTTCCTGGACAAAAGTATCTCGTATATCTCAGTAAAACCAGCTCAATATTGGTTGAAAGTAGATTTATAGCTAACTAGCTGTTTTCCCGCGGCTATGTTTGCGTAGTAATGATCTTTATACAAACTTTCATCCCCTATTGTAAGGCCTTTTCGGATTGATTTTTGAACAAAATTAGCCTATTTTTTAACTCGGATGGTTAGCTTCAAGCACGTCAAATTTCATCAAACTCAGCTCAGCGGGTTAGCCATGAAAGAGCGACAGACAAAGACAGACATTCCTATTTATTTCAATAGTATATATTGTTATAAGTAATGCAGTAAAATATAGTCTTGACATTTTTTTATGATTATTAAAAGATGAAAGATTGACAAACAATGCGAATATGGATGGACGACATTCCACGGCCAAGACGGCAAAACCTAGGTTGACATTCCACGATCAAATTTATCGGGTTTCATCCGGGATTGGGTGAAAAGGGTAATGAATGTAAAGGAAGCTAGGCAGGTGTATTTGGCACTCGATACTCTCTACCTACGCAGTAAGGGACTTAGCGTGAAGATTAAGTAACTTAGTAATCGACAAAACATATTTTTCCGATTTTTTTCTTAAGAAAGGTGAATGCCTGACAATAACTAACACACCAAAAAAATGATCAGCTATCAGTTTTTATCAGTTCAGATGTGATGCGTTGACCACGCGAACTGGGGATTCATCACTACATAGTATAAAACGAAGTTGCTTTCTCTGTCCCTTTGTATGCTTAAATCTTTAAACTACGCAACGAGTTTTGATGCGGTTTTTTTAATCGATAAAGTGATTGAAGAGGAAGGTTTATAATATGTATATTTTTTTATGATATTGGAAGGCAAACAAGCAGACGGATATCGTGATGACCTAGAGACACCAAAGGCGGTAATGGTGCGTTCCCAACCTAAAGCCGGGATATTAGGCCTCGAGCAAAAGTAAGTTTACCGGCTACCTTACACTCCGAACCGGAACACGTTATGACGTTATGGCGGCAGGAATATGTAAGACGGTGGTACCAATCCGAGAGAGTCGCTGCTAAACTCTACTCTACCTAGTCAGATGTCACGGTGTTAGTGACGGTGAGCCTATGCTCGCCTTATACGAGCTGCCTCGCAAGGAAGGCAGATGGTCTATTCTACGAAGGAGCCCAGACCAATACAAAGAAAAAATATTTCATTATCTTGCTAAGCCAGGGCGGGCCGCTAGTTTTTGTATAAAGATAATTTTGTATAAAACATCTTTGATGTAGGCGGCATGTATTTCGCTCGTCACTCATATCAATGTAGATTGTTGAGCTCATAATCTCCCGCTAACAGGATTATGGTACATGTAATCTCTTTCGACGTTGTTATCTGTCGCTTGTCAGGTTTGAATTGCATCTTTCACGCTTTGGTTCATACGTTTTAACCACCACATATTCACTGACTTTACATCGCTACTGTGATCTAGCGGTCTAGGTACTGGACTTGACTTCTTGAGGTCCCGGGTTCGATTCCCGGATATGGCAACAAAAAGGAAATTTGGTTTTTCCAATTTCCTAATAATAAAAATTGGAATTGGATATGTGCCCGGTTGGCTATCGGCTTGCCACCTATACATTGTGGTACTTAGTGTCTTCGGCTAGTCGTAAGTGACATGGTTGTGCCTCCGCCTATATAAGTGTATTTGAGGCATGCGTCAAGGGGCCCCGAAATTCTCGAGGGCCCTGAAAGACAATATGTGCTAACAAAGAAAAATTATTATATTTTTAAGGTATTTAACGAAAATACCCTTCAATACTTCTAAATTGTAACTATACTCATGTTTCAATACTAGATATTTATTTGCGCCTTCGTCAACGTAAAATAGATTTTGATACAAATTATATCTATTTTTGAACTTGAGTCTTTACTTACATGCATGTCGCATTTCATCAAAATATGTCCAGCGGTTTAGCCATAAAAGCGTAACAGGCAGATTCTCGCATTTATAATATTAGCATGGATATATAAGGTTTTAATTTTTTATAACAATTTATAATATTATAATAAAAAATATTTTTTATAATATTTGAATAACAAAAATGTTGGGTTTTTGTAAAAACAAACACACAATGGTGTAAAATTGTTTCATAAATATGCACCGCATAAAATATAATTTCGTATCCGGAACCTTACATTCTTTTGTGCCCTAGGGACCCTGTATGACTTGAGACGGCCCTGTTTTTATGTATAATCGAATTAAGGCCTTATACTTACTCAGAAAATATTTACGTTTCGATGTACTTTCCCCTCGCGAGTGGGCGGAGCGCGGAATCGGCGTCCCTCGCCCCGCACGCCGTGTTCAGCCTGCCAAACTTTGAAACTTATCGATGCTCGCGCGCATGCTTACTTTAAAAATTTAATTGACTGGAGTAGGTACGCCACCGACTAACTGCGAGGTTCGGGTTTCAACCCCGACTGCGGCATCCATTTGTGTATTGCACATGTTTAGATTTCTGAGTTACGGTGTGTGCAATAAATTTATTCTGGTGTCTATACTCTATTTGTTTATTTACACTAGCATGAATTAATATTAATATTATGGATAATGAATATTATGGAGATATGTATGAAGGTGCCCAAGATGCTGCCGCTGGGTCCGA
>NJDD01010963.1:0-20601 GCA_002245505.1 Calephelis nemesis
CTTGCTAGAATGCTTAGTTTTTGATTTTCTAAGAACTTTCAGTTTGACCCTCGTACATATAAATACTTAAATAGATACCAGAATAAATTTAATAAACATCGAGACCCAGAAATGCAGACATCTAAATGTTCCTCACACAAATGCCTGCCCCCGTCGGGAATCGAACCCGAGCCTCGCGGTTGATCGGTGTAGTTAGGCGAGTACGCAAGCCACTCGACCAACGTACATACATACATACCCACGTATATTTATGAATGTATTTAAATAAAACACATTCATCTCAATCGGTAAGAAAACGCATAAATAGCAAAATAACCATCAATAAACATGAAACGTATTTTACCTTATAAGCCTGATGTGTCACTTTGTGTGTGTGTGTGTGTGTGTGTTTGTGTGTGTGTGTATGTGTGTGTGTGCGTGTGCATGCGTGTTTGTGTGTGTGTGTGTGTGTGTGTGTGTGTGTGCGTGAATGTATGTGTGTATTGGATCACACTTGGTGCTTACATAATTATTATAGCAAACCTGAAACAAACGAGCGAGTACCCCTTGATTGTAAAAGTTAAAAAACTTACTGCCTCGACGAAAACGTCCGTCACCAAATGTCCAAGAGCGCACTCTCCGTAAAAACAATCATTATAACTCAACAACGGCTGTGACTTGCCTATTACTACATCTATTATTCCGTGAACCAGTTTTGCGTATGGTGCCAGTTTACAATTTACACTTTTATCTAAAAAAAAATTACAATTTATGCTTGCATGCATCTGTGATATTATGCCTCTCTACCTCGTATCTTATAAGAGGCGTGCATATTTTAAACAGGTCCTTTCCAACATGGCCATTAGTGAAAAAAAATGAAAAATATCTCTCTCTCTCTCTTAAATATTGTGTTAACGGACCGTAAAAAAACAGGAGAGGGGAGATCTTGACGACCTCATCAATGATGAGGAAAAATGTCTGCGTTATTTATTGTAACTCCAAAAACTACTGGAAGGATGTTGATAAAATTGTGTGGGACCATTTCGGAAATATCAGACGTTGTACTTAATGAAATAGTTGAAGTCGCCTTTTTTGTTTTAGTGCGCTTAGCTATTTAGTATGTACTAGCTTCCGCCCGCGACTCCGTCCGCGCGGATTTCGGTCTTCGCGTGATAAAACTGAAAAATTAAGATTTTTTTTCTACGTATTTTTTTAGGATAAAAAGTATCCCATTTTATGCCCAGGATAATAAGGTATAATTATAAAAGGGTTTCATCGAAATCGAACCGTTAGTTTTCACGTGATGCCTGAACATACAGACAGACAAAAAAATTTAATCACATATTTGGGTTTGGTATCGATCCAGTAACATGCCCTGCTATTTATTTTTTCAATATTTTCAATGTACAGAATTGACCCTTCCACAGATTTATTATATGTATACATTAGTCTTCAGATAAAATTATTTTTAAATTAATTTCTTTCTCTATCATGAGGCATGCAAATTTGTTAACTATAATTTGAACATAAGACCGACTTTAGTTTCTATGAAAGGTCCTACGTCATGTAAAAAAATAAATACGTATAACTCAAAAAGTGCCGGAACAATGCCACAAACTTTATATAGGGCTACATAACGGGCTCTGTCATTAAAAATGTAACCAAAATCCGATTAGTTTATAAAGTTATTTTTGATCTTACTTCTTCTGATACTTATTCTTTGATCATTGTCGGTGTTCCATTATACCAAAATTAACATTTTTAGAATACAATAAACAAGAATATATTTTATTTTTATGTGACTGATCAATGAGCAAGCACACGATTCTTCTGATGGTAAGAACCGTGGTTTGTAGACACTATTGATGTCAAAGGTGCGTCGCTGTGCTGAGGTTTAGATGTTAGATCTATTGTGCAAGTCTATCGGCTACCCTACCCTCTGAACTGCAACTTAGCAGAGTCATTATGACGGCAGCCAAGTGATGGATCTCTACCCGGACAAGTTGCTGCATAGCACTCTAACACCAGTGTGCTTGTGGTTTTTACCATGCTACATATATCTTTATATATATAATTCTTCTGTGAGTGTGTCTATAACTATTGGTATGTGGTTGCGGTATGTGGTTGTTATTGATCATGAGTCATAAAAACCACATACCGCTTTCTCACTCTTCTCCACTTCGCTTGGCATACGCCTCTTCAATCCAATAGTGAGTCAGTCAGCATTTCTTGAGTCGTCCTTCAATATATTTGAAAAATAAGTATCTTCACACCCATATCAACGCAACTGACTAACGTGGTAGTAAATTTAAGTTGATATTATATAGTCTGTATTACATGTATTACATGTCTGTAAAAACTACTTATGTTACAGAGTTAATCCTTGGAGTAATTTACTCCGTGTTTATTAATAAGACAGATAATGACGATGAAAAAACCAAGCGGTTTCCTGTAAGGCAAGTGATATTCAACGCCTACAAAAAATTAAGATACCAGGATTTCTCACAATGCGTTACGAAGAACAGACTCCAAAAAAGAGTAGGCTCTAAATTTGACTGTATGTTTTTTTCGTATGATTGTTACGCGCCACTCTGCCAAGACTAATTAATTAATAATAAGATTTATTAATAATAAGATTTTGATGATTATATTTTCAAAAGGCAGATTGTGATTCTGAAATGGTCCCATTATCAAGGTTTAAAACCAAGATCAAAACTTTATTGACCAGGAATTTCTTTATCTGCCCCCGTCTAATATCATTGCGGACTTTTTTGTTATGCTAAAAATGGGGACAATCGCCTTATACGTTGTTTTGTTATAACGCTCAGATGTTTGGTAGCGTTTTCGGTGAAAACTTTCAATGGGCATAAATTTTCATTATTTCTTAATTGTTATTTACACAAAACAATAACTAATTAAATATACATCTAAACCTTCCTCACCCTATCTATCAATGTAAACCGTATGAAAATCAGTTTTGCAGTTTTCGAGTTCATCCCGAACAGACAGACGGACAGAGGCAGTCGGGGAACTTTGTTTTATAATATGTACTAATACCGTAAGCCATAATAAATAAATCATAGAAAGCCCTAAGAAATTATCAAAGCTTAAATCATAAAAGATTACTAACATATCAACGTAAATGCCACTGTGCGAAAGGGCTATGATAATATTCACTCCTTGTTCGGTGAATAGTTTAGCTTCTCTTTCCATAGCCTCGCCTGGATCTGAGAACGTCACCTTCCCTGGTTCAGACATTATCTGTAACAAAGAACCATACGTGTGATGACAGTGCACAATCTTAATATATATAAATTACGTGTCACGTTGTTTGTCCGCGATGGACTTCTAAACTACTTAACCGATTTCAATAAAATTTGCACACCGTGTGCAGTTTATTCAGGATAGCTTACATCTCAATATATATTAACTAGATAAGAACCCGGCTAAGCTCGAGCAAAATGTGGCATAATATACATCTAGGTGCAAAATGTAGGTAGATATTTCTGTAGTCACCGGTTTACAAGGAATATTAAAGGTATAAGCAAGACATAGATTCGTATAGCTTCATTCATTGTGTTTAATAAATATAGTAAATAAAAACTACCAAAGTTTTTTTTAAATCAACATTTAAAGTAAAGTAACATAAAGTAACAAAACAAATTGCAATGAGTACTTATCCGAGAATTTGGCAACGGTACTTTTAAAGGAATATTCTCTATTACAATTAATCACAAAACGGAACGTTTATTGACTACCCAAGATGGCGACTGTGAATTGTCTGTCAAGTGTCGACACATTAGAATTTAACATAGAATTTAACAAAATACTCGACAATCCGAATTTTGCGAATATATGTTGTCGACTCAAAATCATTATTTTTTTATGTTTTATTATTCAGGTAAGGTTTCAATCGAGTCTACCGTACCCCTTGACGAAATTATTAATATAGGTTTCTTCTTAAACTTTCGAGCGAAGCCGAACTGACAGCTAGTATAATCTTATTTTTACACATCAGCTTTTTCCCGGGATTCCTAAGTTGATTTAAGCTTTATTTGTAAAGTTTTAATATTCTAAGACAATTGTCCGGCAATTTCGTATAAAAATAAGTGACCAAAATGAACTCATTCTACCTGCACTTCTAAATTCTCACCTGCACTCAGTTGGACAGCTTACAGGTGACGGCATAGTGCTGAATCTTATTATTTCATGCTCTTATATCGTCCTATATACGTCACCTGGTGGATCATATGACCCATCTATTTTTGGTATGGGCCTGTAGTCTATTAGTGTCTTCGGCTAGTTGTGGATGCCCTGTTTGTGTCTCTCGCCTAACTCTTCTGGGAAATGAACTTAAAGATACTTTTCTAGAAACACAAATTTGGAAATTCTAACAACAAAGTTTTGGGTATCAAATGCTACCTAAACATCATTCAGGCCAAAATTAATTACCAACAGTGGTAATTTCACTTTAAAAAACGGGATCTTCCAGGGGTCGAGTGGCATGAGCGAGCACTCTATGTGCGGGTAGATCAAAATTAAAGTTCATAAGATAGTTTCTGGAGAAAGTTTTTTTATTATGTTCTGACTCAACATTAAGCTCATTTTTATCCTACGTCTCATTGCTGCACAGAAGTCGCAGCCATTTTGCAGTGGCACACAGCCGGGAACGTTGAGTTTTTCACAGCGTTTGCTTTATTTATAAGTAGGTTTATAATATATGATTTTACTATGACATTCTAGAAAGAATACTCAATCATTGTTTTGCTGTGATGTTATGTTTATTAGTTATTACCAACTTTTGTTACCAAGTTTTTCACAGCGTTTGTTTTATTTATAAGTAGTTTTATAATATATGATTTTACTATGACATTCTAGAAAGAATACTCAATCATTGTTTTGCGGTGATGTTATGTTTATTAATTATTACCAACTTTTGTGTCTCTCGGCGGCGTGAACTTCTTACCATCAGGAAAGCCGTCTGCTTGTTTGCCAAAATCGAGTGATGTTAAGGGAAATTTTGATTTAAATTAAATACTTCAAGTGATGTATAACGTATATATTTGGATAATGCCATGTTTACGAAGACAGCTTCGCAAATAATGCATTATTTTAAAACATTCTTTTTGCCTAAAAAAAGGTTATAACGAGCTAACCGTAAAAGATAGGAATATGCTGTCGCGAATCTTTTGCTAGAATTTTTCAAGTTGAATAAGTGGTAGAGTTTAGCAGCAACTCGCCCGGATTGGTACCACCGCCTTACCTATTCCTGCCGCCATGACGTGTTCCGGTTCGGAGGGTGAGGTGGCCGGTAAACTTACTTTTGCTCGAGGCCTAACATCCCGGGACAGCGAGTTTTGGATTAGGATTGATTATTAATATTGGCCGTTAGTCAATAATTCTCAGGCAATGTTTCGATTAAATCAATTTTTTACGTGAACTTGACGATTCTTAAGAATAGAAATAAATAAATATTTTGCTAAGTAAATGAAAAAAATTTGTCGCGCCATAATACGTTTACATTTTTTGGCGGGAAATTGCGAAAGATAATAATTTTGTATGTATTTAAGTAAGTAACGCCTTCTTCTATCAATTTTGATAGAAGAATTCATCACCATCACCTCTGAATTTAGTTATTTTCAACGTAACAAACATACTAAAAACATTAAGAGGAATGGATATCCTTCTTCTCTTTGGAGACAGTTAAAAATTTAACTAAAACAGGTATACAAACCGTAGTATCAGTGGTTATTAGCCCTATAATTCCAATTTTCCTCTTCTGTATTTCGATGACAATATGCCGTTTGTACAACCCCTTCAAGCTAGGTTCTTTGCTGGTGTCCATATTTGCAGCGAGCGCTGGAGCTTTTAGCCCTTTCAGGTATTCAGCCAAATTTTGAGGTCCATCATCGAATTCATGATTTCCAATTACCTAAAAATGTTTGAAATTCGTTGTCCGCAAGTTCGTCCGAGTGTTCAAATTACTAAGCATTCGCATATGAATCCGTAGAGATATCAAAAGTAGCGCATCTCCTAACCAAGGTCTAACCTATTTCATGTAAAATTTATTAAAATAGACTGATATTTTCAAACGATAATTTTAAGCGCAGTAAAACTACAAAAACCGACTTCAATTTAAATATGTCATCTACGTACACAAAAATTAAGTATTATCTTCGATTTCCATGGGATTCCATCATTAGACTTGTTGGCCACCTCGGAAGTAGGTACGCACAATCAAATAAAAAATAATTTTGATAACCGGTTTAGCCATGAGGTAAAAACCGATTAACTCACATAAAAAAACCTGGATTATATCATCAAATCCAGGTTTGTGGGTAAAATTAGCAACAACAAGACGCACACTACCAAAAACTCAAAGTACGTTCTGCTTCGAAACCGAAATAATATAAGGAGAATTCGACTGCACTTGACAAAAGTGAAGCACAAACTAATTTATATTCGTGTGTATATGTGTATAAGTGCAAGTGAAGTAATGACGTCTTCTATCAAATTGTGTTTACTTGCATTCCATAAAGTGCTAAAGTCACTAGTGGTTAAGTAGTATAGCAACTTAACCGGAGTAGTGGTCCGGTGCCTTACCTATTTCCGCCGGCAAACTTATGTTCCGATCCGGAGGATAGGAAATCCGGTACAATTCGCACAGTAGGGTAGGAAAGGCGACGCACTATAACATCTATGGTGTCTATAGACCACGATTGTCTCTTACCACTAGAAAACCCGAGTGCTTGTTCGTTGTTTTATGCCATAAAAAACTGTAAAAACTTACATGAGCCGTATGTGGTAGCAAATTCATAAGCTGCTGGGCTACTTTGGCCTTAAGTAAGGTGTACCAGTAAGTTCCCTGGAGGATGTCTCCAGCGTTTAGAAGCAACAAGTTCGGTCTCTTTTCTTTTAATTGCTTGACTGCTGTATACATCCGTGCCAGGCCCCCAAGGCAAGATTTGTTGTGATAAAGACACGTTGCTGTCTCTAAAGACGCCTCTTCGAACCTGAAACAAACCTCATTTGAAAAAACTTTGTATTTTTCATTTTATTCATGCGATATAACGAAACACACAGCGTTTCTTATAAAAAAAGAGGCAAACATTTCATTTGCCGTAAACCGTTTTAAAACAGAAGTGGATGAAGAAAGGAGAACATGTGAATAGTGTGAATGGAGCGCTGGGTAAGCTTACTCTTATTTCAAATCGAGGTTTTGAGCAAGGTGCTAGACTCGCTTTGCATAATTTTGTGCTTAACCCAACGTTGCATGGAAACCAGAGTTGAAAAAGTCAGAAAATAAATGCGGTTGAAATGAACGCTACGGAAAATTTGTGGAGTAACGTTCGCCGACCGCATTCGTAACAGCGAGATCCGACAACGAGTGGGACGGAAAGAGAGTGTTGGTAATAAAATGAGAAAAGGGGAGTATGACTTATAAGAATATAAAGCATAAGAAAATACTCCCCATGCCCTTCTTCTTCAAGCTGGTTCGATCATGTGGAAATAATGACGGATGAAAGATTGACAAAGAAGATATACATTGCGAATTTGGATAGGTACCGACCCGGGGGAAGAGATTTCCTCGTTTTTTTTAACCGAGTTAAAAAAAAACGAGCAAATCTCTTAGCAAATATTTTTTTCCATAATTTGAACTCTCTGTAAAATAGATATTTAACTGATCGTTTCAAGCGCGCATAACATCTACGGGAGTACAAGAGAACGTCTACTACAGCATTATTTTATAACTAGCCGTTTGCCCACATCATTTTCAGGGTAAAATAGTTAACTAAAATAGCCTACGTCTGAACTAGGACCTCTAACTATATGCATATCAAATGTAATCGAAATCGGTTGCGCAGTTTAGCCATAAAAGAGAAACAGACAGACTTGCACATCTATATTTTTAAATCATCAATATGTATACCTACTGTAGCATGGGTGTTAGTTTCTGACACTACCCGTCTTATAAATAAACAACGGTGTAAAGTACTCCAAAGTTCAACCCGGTCTCATAGTCTTTATTACAATACGATACAGACTATAATATCAACTTAATTTTACTTCTTTGTTAGTCCATGTTCATTAATAAGACGGTACGAGTAGGTATAGGTACTACCATGTTAGTCCAAAAGTATAGAATTATTATTACAATTCTTAAAGATAAACGGAAACGTGTTGGTCCGGGCTCCTTTGCAAAATATACCATCTGTCTTCTTCATCATCTGTAAAAGGCGAGCATAGGCTTACCGTCACTAGCACCGTGACATCTGACTAGGTGGTAGGGTTTTGCAGCGACTCGCCCGGATTGGTACCACCGCCTTACCTATTCCTACCGCCATAACGTCAAATGCTTGCCGTTGACGTGTTCCGGTTCGGAGGGTAAACTAGCTGGTAAACTTACTTTTACTCGAGCCCTAACATCCCAGCCTTAGGTTGGCAACGCACCATTACCACCTTTGGTGTCTCTAGGCAGCGTGAATTTCTTACCATCAGGAAATCTGACTGCTTGTTTGCCTTCCACTGTCATAAAAAAACATACATTTGAATCGTACATATGTATATTTTGTGGTCTAACTTTAAACGTGGTAATATACGAGGAGAAAATTCTAGCAACGACTCATAATCGGGATACTGAAAACTAATTGAGTTATTTAAATTTTTACCACCATTTCTTTTTTTACAGATACAGATAAGAAGACAGTTTTAGGATAAACTGAATCGTAAACAACAAAGTCATTATGCCGTGCAAAACATTTTATTAATTATATAGCTCTTTAATAGACCAACATTTGAATAGTCATCTACAAAACAATGAAGAAAAGACTTGGATTTTTGAATATCTGTAACGAACAAACAGTCAGTCACTTGAAAACATCTTTCACGATTAGAATGCATACATTATGATTTATGCATATGAATGAATGCATATATTAGCATGCGAAGCCGGGACAAGCCGCTAGTATTTAAATTATTTCAATATCGACAATGCCAATGTGGATAGATGAAGGCACCCGGGAGACCTAGGTTGATATTCCACGATTAAATGGCTCGGGTGTTATCCGAAGGTGGTTACAATAACCTCAGAAACCATCGTGTTTGTATGAAAAAGGTAATGAATGTGTAGGAAGCTAGGCAGGTCTCTCAGGATTGTGAGGTTTGGCTCTCGATACTCTCGGTTTACTTCTTAAGGAACTTGGCGTGAAGATATGTATGTATGAGTATCGACTTTCGGTAATCATGAAATATATTTTATTACTTTTAAACTAAGCTTCCTGCCGCCCGGCTGGGAGCAAGATGAGGTCGCTTTCACACATACCATAACTCTCCCACAGCTAGAACCAGTTCCTCAGCGGCCTCAGTCTAATCCCGAGATATATGCGTCGACAAGAACGCGCGTTTTGAGCTCCCAGAGTATGTCTCAAACAAGGGCGCATGTCTCCATCCAAGACGCCGCTAACATTTTACCTTCGCCGTGACGGCCAGCTACGGTGGACGCTATAGGGACTTGTTTTCACTACCGAGCTTCGATGATGGACGATAAAGCTGTTAAGGTCCATGCACATTATTAAGCATGCACACTCACAAACCACTGGTCGGATCAGGATAAAATTTATATGGGACCACCTCGGACTCATTGCCTACCTACCCAAAGAGAACCATTAAAGATGAAGAGAAAAGGAAGATTACCAAGCAAGCAGAATACCTTATGGTGATTTCATCACTTATAAATAGTTGTAGCACCAAAAAGTCTAACAGTGGTAGATAGATGCCTATTACATTTTCTTTAGGAAAGATTATATCTCTTCATAGATAGATCTCTTTTCATAGAAGCTACTAAGTATTTTTGAAACACCACTGCCGATGATTGGTTCCAAGATAGCGTAATTCGAAGCACAAAATACAGTATGACCAATGTTAACGAAACAATAGATACTACTGGTTTTAAAATGTCTAATTGCCACGCAATATTCTGTAGTGTCCCTAGGCCTCTGACACTGACTAGCGGCCAATATTAATAATCAACCCTAATCCAAAACTTGCTGTCCAAGATTGATATTTTGATCCATTTTTATGATACTCGTACCAATAGGAAAGCCGTGTACTTGTTAGCTGTTTTGTACATAAAAAAATGTATCCTTGGAAATGGTATACGGGGTGAAATTGAAATTGTGCGATAAACGGATAGCAAAGGATCGGTGCACGTCACTATGTAATTTTCATTGGTAAATTCACGATTTTTTATTTTCAAAAAGCAAAAAAAAAATTTCTTATTAGATTACAATACAATACAATACAATAACTCTTTATTGTGTACCAAATACAGATAAGTAAATTACAAATAAATCAAATAAAACTTAAATTATAAGAAACACAAAGGCAGCCTTATCGCCAAATCAGCGATCTCTTCCAGGCAACCCAAGTATGGAACAAGATTTAACAGAATACTGTGTAATGGTGCTCTTAAAAATATAAAAATGCATCTACTAATAGACAAAATAAATCATCCTAAAAGCATGAAACCTGTTTTAATTATAGGTATTAGAATTTATAACGAGCAATAAAAGTATTAATCACAGTGAACGCAGAAAGTGACGCTTTGTGAGTAACATACTTTTGAAAATATTAATATTTGGAGCTCTCCTGATATCTATGGGAAGAGAATTCCAAAGCCTCACTGCTTGCGAGGTAAAAGAGCGGCTATAGTAGTAAGTGTTACGAGAGGGAACTTGAAGAGTAAAGTTATCACTGGACCTGAGAAATTTTACTTAACTGTTACAGAACTTAAATCTCTCCTTTAAATAATTAGGCGCAAATGGATCAAAGAGAATAGAGTATAGAAGAGACAGGATATGGCAGTTCCGGCGAACATTAATAGGCAACCACTTGAGCTAAGCACGAAATTCGGAAACGTGATCATATTTACGCAATGAAAATATGAATCTAATACAAAGATTTTGAAGACGCTCGAGTTTATTTATTTGCTCAACTGTAAGATTTACATAACTAGCGTCAGCATAATCTAAGATTGAAAGTACCCAATAACCAGTACCCAGTAGATAACGCCAACAAACAACTTAAAAAACTGTAAAAAAATGGCGTTTTGAAAATTTGACATTGATATTGATGAAAAAAACGCCAAATTTACGAGTTCATAGTAAGGTATAATACTACTATTTAAATTATGCGCTTCGGCTTTACACGTTTGACTCTTTTTACACTTTATACTTTTATTTTTAAATTGGCTGACCTAATATTAATTTAAGCGAAATGAATTATGTAATAACAACTCTATATAGATATATCTCTAAAATACATTCGGATTTCCGAAGCTTGACGAATATAGCCGAAGTGCATAATTTAAATAATACTATTAGACTAACAGGTTACATCCGAATAGAAAAACACTTTTTGTAACAAAATTGGAATTGCAAATTATAAAAAAAATCGTGAATTTGCTAATGAAAAAGATAAAGCAACATGTACCGATCCTCCATTTTCCGTTTGTCGCATTTTGTTCAATTTCGCCGATATATTGGAATCCGTACATATTTTCCAATACTACTTATTTTATTACATGCAATTTTTATGTTTACTTCAGTTATGTTAGGTATATAATGTATGTTTTGTATTTTGTCATGTTTTGTCTCACGTAACTTCCGGTTTTTAAAGTGAAACTTCTTAAGAGTCGTTGTGATTTCGAACCGGATGCAACGGAAAAAACGACAGGTAAGAGACACAAATACAAAAATGTGTAGGATTGTATATATTTATCTCATTCTTTTGTCGATTAACTGAAGTTTCACTTAAATCGTGTGTAAATCGCACACATACCTTTTTTTTAGTATACTAGCTTTTGGCAGCAGCTTCTAGCGCGTTAAATTCGGAATGAAACAAATCCGCTTTCCCTAATCCGTCAATATTTCGTGCTATCTTTGGCATATCAAAATTAACTTTTTATATTTTACCAATTTATTTTATTTTCACAATTCTTTCATTTTATGCAAAGTGCAGATATAAGAAGTAGGCATGGGCATCCCTAGTTGGTTCGAACTTCGGACTCCATATAGGCAACTCGGACAATTTTCGAGAATCGTACCTAAGCGGCACGATGCCAGCCTGAGACAATTTCTTAATTACTCATTAAATGCTCAAGGTAATTAAGATACCTCTGTGGATAAGGATTAATACTGTTCAGAAGAAATTAGCATATAACCATAAGGTAGTTTTAAGACATTCTTTTCTGAGATCAAAATGGTTATTGAGTCAACTTTAGGATATACCATCACGGACTTTTTTGTAGGCCTTTGTATCATAAAGATGAAAAAGAAGGTATGCAGAGAAACAATAGGTTAGCAACGTACCGTTACCACCTTTGGTAGATATAGTCGAGTGCGTATTTTTACCATCAGTTATTCCATTTTCTTAACTGTCTTCCAATCTCACCAAAAATTTACTTGATATTTTTCGTCGTCGACACTTGGTAAAACTTCCAATCAATTATAGTTTCAAATCATAAATGCGAAAGTTTGTATGTTTGTTTGTTTGTTAATTCTTCACGTTGAAAATACTGAACCGAGTTTCATGAATTTTGGCGCACACATAGAGGGTAGCTTGGGTTAACAGATAGGATAGTTTTTATCCTGAAAAATTATTCCTGTGGGACTATAAACCACGCGGGCAACGCCGCGGGCAACAGCTAGTCATTCATATTTTTAAGTGAAGAGTAGGTATATGTAGTGTTGTAGTTTAGGTGTTAACAATGGCTTTATTGCCATTGAAAGAGAAACTAGTAGCCTATTCATGTAACATTTTTGAATTGCTAATGAGCTGCTAATCTCGCGGTTTCTTAAAATTGCAAGACAAATGATTATATAATAAGTTGTAAGTAAAACAGTAGGTACAAGCGTTTCTTTATCTGTCGGATAAGAGTGCTTGGGATTAATTGCTCCTCATACCAATCTCTTACTAGTATTATGTATGATGTAATACTAATAAACTTGTATAGAATGAGAAAAAAAAGACAGCCCGCTGAGTTTCTTGCCGGATCTTCTCAGTGTGTGGCCGCGTTCAGATCCGGTGGTAGTTTTAGTATTATATAGACTCGTCACAAGTGCCTCTTGTAAGGTGAATGTGAATAAAAATATATTCTATTCTTTTTAAAATTATTACAAAAATATGTCTCTGATATCTAAAAACACCACCATACGTTCTGAGCTGGGGATATATTTCTGTGATAGCACTTCTAGATTTGACCAATATTCACATTCAGTCAGATATTGCTATTTTAGTAAACGATGAAGTGGTGGGTAAGCTTACACAAAAGGATTAACAGTGGTCTGGCGGTCCAGGTGCTAGATTTGACTTAATGAGGTCAAGGGCTCGCTGTTTTTGCAGTTTTCTAATAAATAAATTTTGCTCGGAATGGATATGTGCCCGATTGGCGATAGGCTTGCCAGTTGCCACCTATCACTTAGCGTATTCGGGTAGTCGTAGGTGTCCTGGTTGTGCCTATGCTTCCGTCTTCGGGGATATGGGTGTGAAGTTTTTTTAATCTCAGCCTCCGTTCCCAACACACCATTACTATGTTAGTTTACAGAAATCAGATTGCTTCCTCCTCACAGCTAGAGACCACAAATACACTTTTTTGTTTTATTTATTTTTTGGCATTAGCGTTAGCATTTGCCATTACTCAAATTTAAATTTGCATTGAGTTACCCGATTTAATAAAATCGGACTTAATTATTTAAAATTAGTCGTTAGTCATAAAAAAGCCATGTCAAGGTCTTGCGTAAAGTGGTAGCCTCCTTACTCAAGCTCAAATAGTAAAATTTGGCGGGAACAAGGAAATACACGACACACTTATTTCTTCATGATTATTTGTGCACTTCAACTGCACAAAATTGTATAAAATGCCACCAAAAACAACCAATTTCACTCAATATAATCACGAAATTCAATAATCACAAAAAAGCTACATCTTTTCTCCCGATATGGCGCCAAAACTCTTGATAGACACACTTTTTAAGTTGACTTTATCTTTAAATCGAGTGCACCCCCGTGTTGGTCCGGGCTTCTTTGCAGAATAGACCATCTGCCTTTCTGGCCAGGCAGCTCGTAAAAGGCGAGCATAGGCTTATCATCACTAACACCGTGACATCTGACTAGGTGGTAGAGTTTCGCAGCGACTCGCCCGGTTTGGTACCACCGCCTTACCTATTCCTGCCGCCATAACGTCATGACGTGTTCCGGTCCGGAGGGTAAGGTAGCCGGTAAACTTACTTTTGCTCGAGGTCTAACATCCTGACCTCAGGTTGGCAACGCACCATTACCATCTTTGGTGTCTCTAGGCGGCGTGAATTTCTTACAATCAGGAAATTCGTCTGCTTGTTTGCCTTCCTATAACATAAAAAAAAACAATTGATTTGCAAATTTACTCACTACTTCAGGCGTATAATGAGACGATACCGGAGCCTATACCATGAGTTGGTATTTAACTATATTTTTATTTTTTATTTTAACTATACTTTTTATTTTAACTATATTTTTATATTGATAGGTAAGAACAAAACTATAAGAAACTTTCATAGTCTCAACATGGTTAATATAGGAAAATTATTTTCTGGGATAAATCTATCGCCTTGTCTATTATTTGCGCAATAATACAATGTGTGTCAATGTCACACTCGTATCTAAATCTTCAGGCGTTTCTGGTGAAGATTAGTGGTGTACAATAAACTGACCACCAGGCAATATACAGTACTTTCAAATTACTGCAAGGGGGTCAGATACTTTGCCTACTATCTCAACATACTATGTTATGGTGTTAAATGACGAATTATGTTTGCTAGTGGTCGCCCATTGGTCGAAATTCGAACATAATAAATTTTAATTCCTTGTCGATAAGAACGCCATCTTCATTTCTCAAGACCAACTACTTTATTACCAAACTTTTTAGCGCGCCATCTGCGATCTTTTATCGTTATCATCAATACATTTGTTTGTGTGTGTCAAATGCAGGGTAGTGTAGGTAACCTTTTATTTATTTATTCAATGCACTTAATAAGCATTATCATTTAAAAAATATTAGCGGTCTGGACTTCTCCTACACATAAATTATAAGTCCGCGCAATTTTTGCAAAAAGGGGTCCAGAGTTTTAGCATCAGGTATTAATACCTATATAGATTTTTATTTGCATGTTTGCCAGTTCTAATACTCGCATATATTTGATAATCCCTTCGTTCTATTTCGTTCGTCGTTCCTATTTCTGTGGTTTCAATATATACGCCTCACTCCTAGTCTGAAGTGATTTAGACTAAGAACTCACCGAGCGGTTTTTAACCGCGCCCTCGACGGATTTACTGCGATTTTATTTCAAAACTCGCAAGACCTGTAAATTGTGCAGTTACACAGCCGTCGCAGTCGAAGTCATGGCTCCCAAACTTGTTGACTACGATTCTACGGGCGGGTAACGCGGGAACCGCAAACAACCGCGGGCGCTGCGGGTGTAAAATGCATCGTAAAAAGCCCTCTTACTTTCTGCATATAAGTCTACATTCTACAGAAACTGCGGGCCCGCAGCCGCCGCAGGTGCGGGTAAAAATCGCTTCGTGAGTTCTTAGACTGATTACACTGCGCAATCGACATTTGCCAATAGTAAATCCAATCATAACGATCATACACCGTACCGCGTATACGATATGCGTATTTACGTAGTTTATTTATTCGTCGAATAATGTTAATAATGTCCTGGCACAGTTACCTCTTACTTGATTTCTAAAGCAATAAATAAAAATACAATTCATTATTTATTAATGAATAATAAATTACTATTATTGATTAATTACAAGTCTTCCATCCTTCATGATATTCAAAGGAGAATTTCTTGAAATGTAATCCTCTAAGATCATTTGCTCATTTCCAATAAATTCAACGTTTATTTTGTTGTTTTTAATCATCTGTAAATATAAATTTTTATTAATACATTTTGGTCAATAAATGCGTTGATAATATAATAGCTTTCCTTATTTACATATTTATCATAGTAAGATAAACAAAGCGATGAAGATATTTATATTTGAAGATATTGATATTTATATTTGACAGAAATTAAAGAATCTGTTATAAGTACAACCTGAAGTTTAAATATTGGGCACTTGGTAATAAGACTTTACTTTAAATGATTTTATTTAATTAATTTTATTAGTAGACGAATTGAAACAAATAAAGATTTATGAGTAATTAATTGACTTAGTTGTTAGTTTTAATATTGAAATCTAGTTTTTGCCAATGTATTTACAATCTAAATTTAATGTTATCTAATTTTGAATGTTTACATAGGGACCAAAGTCTAGAAAAAAATAACAAATCTGTAAGTATATAATATTACTTAACACAAACGTGGAATATTGTTCGTATCACATTTTATGCAAATACACGATTGATTGATTGTGTAAATTTGTCTGAAACCCTATTTTCTAAAGCGGAACAAAAACGCTGCAAGCAGTGATATAGCCGTGGGATGACATTGGAATTCACATATGACAAGGTACGTGAACACTTAGGACGGCACTTTACATCTACCCCCAAAAATTCTTTCTCTGAATCCGCCTGAGTCTATAAAATCTGCGGAGTGCAACCCCCTGATGTCGACCTATACATCCTGATTTTCAACACCAAGTTGTTTTTAATGATATTGGAAGGCAAGCAAGCAAATGGATTATTTCCTGATGGTAAGAAAATCTCGCCGCCTAGAGACACCAAAGGTGGTGATGGTGCATTGCCAACCTGAGGTTGGGATGTTAAGCCTCGAGCAAAAGTAAGTTTACCGACTACCTTACCTTTCAGGCCGGAACACATCAACGGCAAGCACTGACGTTATGGCGGTAGGAATATATAAGGCGGCAACTTACGGTAAATTCATCTCCACCATTAGCTAAATAATTCGTCGTGACTAAGTTGTAGTACTTTTCCGTGTCCAATGTCGTGTTGGTATTGCCAGTAAATACTGAAGACACTCGCTGCCCCTCAGGTTTAGTTACATTGTAGATCACTCGAATACCTATAAGAAAATTGTCAATCCTAACCTCGCGGTTGCTATGTTGAGTAAAACATCATCCAGACGGTTGTAATCACACCCCAATCACGCCTTCCACAAAGGTGACCTTGGTGGAAACTTTGCTTTAAACATATCACTTGCATTCAATCTATGTTCCAAACAGATGCAAACCAATGTTTTAATCCGCGTGGAACTCCTATTAAGGATGGCGCCCATTTGGACGGGCCAGGACCCCGCATTGCAACGAAGTAATCCGCCTAAAGTCTCCTCGAGTAATCTCTCTTGATTTTTTTGTTGTACTCTGGTACTAAGTAACAAAAATCCGCCGATCCGATGCGGCCCGGCCCGCATCAGTGTGCTTAGCAATGCGACGTGACCCGACACGAGACGCGCTATCCTTTTGGCGCCTATCCTGTTGTTATCCTGTAGGCGCTATCCTTCCGCGTTCCGACCCGGTGGTAGTTTATAATAATTTCGACGCACACAAATACCACTTGTATGGTTCAAGTGAATAAAGAATTTTCTGATTCTGATTCTGATAGGCGTGTACGCAACCTCTCTGTCAAAAAGGCCATCAACGTAAATCTTCCCTCGTTTTTTCCATGCAACTTTGAAATTCTAAGATAAGAGTAGCAAAGATTGAAAAGTACATAGCATGTCGCCTCTGTGATCTAGTGGTTCGGTCTTTGCGTCATCTACATGATGTCCCGGATTAGATTTTTTTATGTAAAAAGGTAAGTGAACAAGCACACGTGTCTCTTGAGGGTGGGAGACAACCGTGGCCTATATACACCATAGACGTTATAGGTGCGTCACATTCATGTGGCCGGGATGTTGGACCAATTGTGCAGGTATACCATCTACCCTCCAGACCAGAACGTGACAGAGTCATGACTGTAGGAATAGCAAGGCGGTGGATCCCTAGCCAGGCAAGTTGCTGCACAGCTCTCTACCACCAGTAACCCAGTAATACCGGCTCAGGAAATAAACCTTTTTCAGTGCTTGGCTGTGACCTATCAAATGGTACATATTGTGTATCAGTTAATCGAGGATGCTTGGTTGTACCGATGTCTACTTCTTCGGGAATACAGACTTAAGGATATTCACTTAAATATCATACATATATATTTTCCCATGTTGGTTAGGAACTGCTGTGTATAAGCTTACTTTCTTCTTTCTTTAAAAACACCAGAGCCACCAAAGGTTGTAATGGTGTGTTGACAGCCAGATGTGATGTTTAGCCAAACATGGGTTCTCGGGAAAGGTATGTATTACAATGATCCTATTAATATTAAAAAAAGGAGTTTGTTTGAAACTCCTTCACGCAAAAAATGCTGACCTGATTTTCATGAAATTTTGTACCCACATAGAGGGTAACTTGTATTAACACATAGCATAGTTTTTACCCCGAAACAATGTCCCTGTGGGACCACGCGGGCAACAGCTAATTTATATATAAGTCCAAACGAACCTGAGAATTGTAAAACGTAAGGTCCTTTAATGGGGTTATAAGCGTAAGCATTGCTGACCCCTCTTTCTAGAGCTTGCAAAATATACTTCCCCTGCAATTGGAACACTTTAACACGATCATTGAATGGCAGCAACTCAATAATTCCTCCCCGATTTATAACTGGAAAGTAATAAATTCATAATGATAATATTATACTAGTTTACGAAAAACTTATTTGTTTAACGAATCAAGGACTACTATACATACAAATTAATACGTAATGTCAAAACTTTGGACCCCTTTTTAAGAAAATTGCGAGGACAGACGAGTATGAAGTTTGGCACACATATAGTTTATGTGTAGGAGAAGTGCAGAACGCTAATATTTTCAATGATAATCTTTATGTGGTATAGTGGGTAATGTTTTATTTTTTCAATAAATGCAAAGTGCTACAATGCATTTGACACACAAACCAATATATTGATGATAACGATAAAAGATCACAGATGGCGCACTAATTATTCAGGAAACAAAGTAGTCGGTCTTGAGAAATTAAGATGACCTTCTTATCAATGAGATGTTAAAATTTATTATGGTCGAATTTCGACCAATAGGCGACCACTAGTAAATACAAATAATAAAAACTACCGACTACCATACGTACCACACAAAACAAAATGTTCATGGGTCACTGTCAATAAAAAAAATCAATTCCTTTTACAGTTCATCAAAAAAAATAACGGGTTTTGGCGCTTTCGAAAGAAACTAAGATTGCAGTTTATTCTTTATTTTTGAATTTTGTAAAAATGAGAAGTTTTTTTATGATATTGGAAGGCAAACAATCTGCCGGATTTCATGATAGTAACAAATGCTGTTTAGATTCCAAACCACCACCACACTCCGTTTTTACCCCGTGTTTGTCCGGACTCCTTTGCAGAATAGACTATCTGCCTTTCTGCCAGGCAGCTCGTAAAAGGTGAGCTTGGCTTAACGTCACAAATACCATGACATCGTACTAGGTAGCAGAGTTCCGCAGCAACTCACACGGACTGGTACCAAAACCTTACCTATCCCTGCCGTCATGACTTCAGTGCTTGCCGTTGACGTGTTCCGGTTGGGAAAGTAAGAAAAATGGTAAATAAAAATGGTAATAAAAAATGGTAAACATCGCGGCCTCAGGTTGGCAACGCTCAATCATCAGAAAATCCGTCTGCTTGTTTACCTTCCAATATTATAAAAAAATCAATGGTGCGTTCTAACCTAAGGCCGGGATGGTAGGCCTCGAACAAAAGTAAGCTTTTTGCTATATCCTCCGAACTGGAACACGTGAACGCCAAACACCGACTTCTATTATTATAAAATATAAATTATAATAATAACATAACAACTAGGTATATTAGGCTAATATCATACAAGCTTGTAATGCTTACCTCCTTTTACCAAGGAAGCACGGAAGCCTCCTCTTTGTTGAAGCGCTATGTAATCATCAATATTTTTCACGGAATTTGCCTGAAAATAATTCACTAATATTATACAAGTCCTAAACTTAGATCTACGTAATACCAGAGATTAGTAAATATAGTATAATAATATAATAATTATATATATTGTCTTTGGTAATACTCAGATAAAAATAAGTTTCAATATTTGCTTGTCACTTGGTCTTGGTTAGCTGAGTAGATTTTCACTTAACCGATTATACCGGGTTCGATCACCCGGAACAAAAAAAAATAGAAAATTTTTTGGCGATAGGTCTGCCATCTATCACACTGTGGGACTAATCGTGTGTATATATGTATATAAAATATGTGTAGGCATATTATATATACATATATACGTATAGGCGTGAATATATTTTACTTTGATTCATTTAAAAGCTAAATAAATACTTTTGTATGGTTCAACATTATGTTTTTTTTATGTTATAGGAAGGCAAACAAGCAGACGAATTTCCTGATGGTAAGAAATTCACGCCACCTAGAGACACCAAACATGGTAATGGTGCGTTGCCAACCTGAGGTCAGGATGTCATTTTGGGGGTCATTGGCCAGAATCGTGCACGTCGCGATCCCTGCCAGTCCATTGGACTGCAATTCTGGCCCGAAAAGG
>NJDD01010964.1:471-16896 GCA_002245505.1 Calephelis nemesis
GTTGTATATTTATGTATTAAACTAACACACTGTAAAAGTAATATATGTTATTTGCAGTTAAAAAAATATTTTTTTTTTATTACAATATTTATGGCAAGACTAGGTATACATATTATTACTTACTTATAGTTTATTATCTCAACTGCACAGCATTCAAAAGAGTACGGTATGTGTATTTGTAAATCTAGAGTTTTATAATTAAGTTCTCTACTCACTAATATACAGGAGATACTTTACTTTTTATTAAAAATGAATAGATACATTTAAATTTATTCAGAAGGGGTAGTTTTAAGCTTTAAAAAAAAAGGAAAGAGTTTTATGGGTTAGGTTAGGTTAACAAGCACATGGAGATGCTGATGGTAAAAAAGTGCCGCGGCCTATTGACGCCATAGTGTAGGTGTCATATTTTAAACTATGTTTTCTAAGGTACCTACTTACATAAACCACTATTTTTGAATTCTGTACAAGTATTATACGTCGTCAGCTTAGAAATATGGAGAGTAAGAAAAAGTGTTGATCCCTGTTTTTCGTTGATAAAAACGTGAGTCTAAAACTTTATAAAATACTAGCTGACCCGGCAGACGTTGTTCTGCTATCAAAAAATTTGGGTGAGTTATCTTATCACTAAGGGGTATGAAAAAGCTTTACCCTCATTACTTAAGGTTATAAAAAATAGATGTTGGCCGATTCTCAGACCTACTCATTATGCTCACAAAATTTCATGAAAATCAGTCAAGCCGTTTAAGGGGCCATATACGCTAAAATACGTCAGTTACTGTTTTTTCATACAAAGCAATCATGGATTTTGCTGACAAAAATACACAAGATTAACATGAATATGCTTTACTAGACCAGTGTTTTCAAAACACGATTCATTTCACTTTGCTCGATAGAAAAAAATCAAAAAGTTAACCATTTTTTGAAAGCTTTTGCTTTCTGTCTACTTCAATTGTGAAAATATCGACACCAGATTTAACATAAACATGGATAAGTACTATACTTACCTAAAAGATAAGTGTTTCAGTTTTTATACTTTTTTTCAAATTACCTTTATTTTATTTATTTATTTATTTATTTCTTTATTGTACACAATTTATGACTTAAAATATGGACAGTGATAAACAGAAATGCACAAAAGGTGGGCTTATCTCTAGGTCTACAGATTTTTTCTAGCCAACCCTAAAATTTAGAATCTGTGATGAAACAGTAGGAGGCATCATGCACAATAAATAAATAACCTAAACATAGAAACAATATAAAAAAACTCAATAATGAACTTGAACTTTAAAACAATATAACTAATATAAATAAGAAACCTGATAATCACAAATCGTTAAGCAAGTGTTAAGTAATACTCTTTCAACCGTTTTTTGAAGATAGGCAGGGAAGTGCTATCGCGGACCTCTAGAGGAAGTGAATTCCATAATTTATAGTGTCAAAAATAGTGGTTTGCCGCTTAAGACGTTTACTTTAGAGCGCCATTGTTCATAGTAATCATGGAACGGGGGAGCGCGGTGATTGGCTCTTCTGGCTGACTGAGTATGGGGCCTTAAGAGGAGTATGGGAACAAACATTGTGACACGAGAATTTTATGTATAAGATTTCAACCAAATTAAAATAATCACTATCAATTTAAGAGTAGCTTTGTCCTTGTATGTTAAGCCATATTTTTTATTAGTTTGTTGCAGCGCACTCGGCTTTTGATCGCCGGCATCGCCGCCCGGATATGTTGTTGCTGAACCTGAAGCCTGGATTTTTTTTGACTGGACAGCAAAGATGGTAATGGTGCGTTGCCAGCCTGAGGTCTACCACCACTCTACCACCTAGTCAGATGTTACGGTGTTAGTGATAATAAGCCTACGCTCGCCTTTTACGAGCTGCCTGGCAAGAAAGGTAGATGTTCTATTCTGCAAAAGAGCCCGTACCAACACGGGGAAATGGATATGTACAGTTCCAATCTGGATGCTCCGGATCAAACCTGGCGATGTGGCAAGGATAGTGACAACCCTAGCAGTGCAGAGCAAGAGCCAGTGAAGCTGCGATAGACATCAAATTTTTAATGTCAAAGCAGTTGTTTAAACTAGAAATATAAATGTTTCTTTTTGTAGATGTTGTATAGAATCTTATTACGATTAACTTCACGGGGTCATCATACCGTAAGGTTATCGAGCACACTGATTGGGTTAAACAACAACTAAATACAAATCTACAATAGTTCACTAGAATAAATATCATCACGACCGTTATCTATGGGGTGAGGAGGAGGAGGTTATTACCCAAACGCAGAACTACCGTTATGGGAACTATGTGCATGTCCATAACCGTAATAGACTTGTTTTTCCCCCGTACTGGTCCGGGCTCCTTTACAGAATGGACCATCTGCCTTCCTGCCACGCAGCTCTTAAAAGGTGAGCTAACACCGTGACATCTGACTCGGTGGTAGAGTTTGGCAGCTACTAGTCCGGATTGGTATCATCGCCTTACCTATTCCCACCACCATAACGTCAGTGCTTGTCGTAGACATGTTCCGATTGGAAGAATAAGGTAGCCGGTAAACTTACTTTTGCTGGAGGCCTAACATCCTGGCCACAGGTTGGCAGCGCACAATTACCATATTTGGTATTTCTAGGCGGCGTAAATTTCTTACCATCAGGAAATCCGTCCGCTTGTTTGCCTTCCAATATCATAAAAAAAAACAAATAAAGCATAATGTCGATAGGCTGATGATGATCTACTTACAGCTTTAGTATTTATACTGCTTTGCCTATGTGGAGCTATATGTAGTAAGAAATATTGGATTGGGCGTCATATACCTATATATATTGTTAACATCTCCTCTGTAAAAATGTATTTTATAGAACACTAGCTGTAGCCCGCGGCGTTGCCCGGCAGATTAGTGATCCCACAAGAACATATTTTCGCGATAAAAACTATCTTATGTGTTAATCCAAGTTAACCTCTATGTCTGTGCCAAATTTCATGAAAACCGGTTTAGCAGTCTTTGCGTGAAGGAGTAACAAACATAAAAACTTTCGCATTTATAATATTATTAATTAATTTCAATAAATAGGATAAGCGCATTCATACTTCGACTCGCGCTTGGCTGATTTTAGGGTGGCTGTAAGCACCGTTTCTTCTTCTGGCTAGCTAGGTTTAGAAAGGTGGAAACAGTCGTAGATAAAGTTAAACAATTATTAATGTCAACAAACATGATTACGATAAACATAATCCACGACTTACGACGGACCGATATAAAAACCTACGGTTTGTTATACGTTCCGTTCAACAGTTAGACGTAAACAAATATTTCTACAATTCCCGATACCTTATCAATTGCAGCTTTCTTAGTATTCATTTTATCGTCTTTAGCTTGAAATAATAATTCCTAAGAATTATTAGTTACTATTAAATGTTTTTGTAAATATACGGAAAGTCCTACAACATATAATAATAAATATTTTAATATCTACTGAAGTAGGTATATTTGGAATAAAGTTTTTTTTATGATAATGGAAGACACCAGTTTCATACTGTTTCAATACAGCTTCTAAACCAATGATAACAATGCCGTACAAAAATAAATATCCAAAACGGACTCACTCTACCTGCGCTTCAGAATTATTACCCGCACTCGGTTGGATAGCTTACAGGTGACGGCATAGTGCTGAATCTTATTATTTTATGCTCTTATATCGTCCTATTTATGTAACCTGCTGGTTCATATGACCCATCTATTTTTTGGCATGGGGCTGTAGTCTATGTCATTATTACCGCACTACTCCAAAGTCACTCATACGATTTCTTTGCTGTAAAACTTTGTTACCAAAACTTTGTTGGTGCAAAATTGGTGGCCAAAGCATTCATAAATGATGGAATGTAGGAAAAATATAAGGATTTATTGGTTCCTTGCGAGGTCTCAGATAAGGGCGAACTATAGTTATATGCTAAATTAAATAAAAATAACACGACAATGACAAACACTGACTATGTCGGCGGTAAGATGAACGTACTGGTGGAGTTGCATCCACGTCGTCGCAATACTCTACCAACTAACCTTATCAGGTATCACGGTGTTAATAAGAAACTAACGTCCAATATTAATAACCTATCTTAGATAAGAGGTAGTGCTAATTTAGATCAGTTGCCAGGTAACCGCTGTTATTTTTAATAATTAACAAAAAATAAACCGAGGGCTTGTATTGCAAGCTAAGCACACGTAGTTCTACTGAAGACTGACAACAGTAAACATTGACCCATTAAATTAAATTTATATAAAAAGTGCAGAAGTTTAATTAAATATTTTCGAAATCAAAATCACTAAGTTGTATGTCACTTTGAAAAGAATAGTTTGATAATTCTTGCGAATTAAAATCAAAATTTCCATCTAATGCGGAAGAGGCCTTGTTCTGAGTAAACATAATTTTATTTCGTCCATCTTGATCAACATCTTTAGGTGTTTCTTTATAATTCAATCCATAGACTTCAATCGAATGGTATGAAGTATTCAAAGATTCTTCAGAATCTGATGTGTTCTTTGCATAATTACTTAATTTAGGCATAGTTTTTGACAGTTTTCTCTTTTTAATTTTTCTTGATTTAGAAGATATTATTTTTCGTCCTTTAAACTCGCATTCATAATTTTCAGAACCGTTGTCATAAAACTGCGGAGTTCTTTCCTGTCTCCGTTTATTCTCTGCTAATACTTTTAGGGCATCATACATATTTTCCGGTTCTTTGAATTTGTGAGTATCCATTGTTAATTGTTCTTTCAGAAATTTTATAAATTTCTTATATCTAGTGCGCTTAGACTCACGATTTGACAGTCCACTAGCATCAACGCTGTTAGATTTTGGAATAAGTTTTTTAGGAAGTGTTCGCGTATACCTTAAAGATTTAGATCTCTTTTTAATACTGTTAACTGGTTGATATTCGAGGAAAACTTTCGCGTATCGATTATCATTAAATTCTTTAGAGTTCCGTGTAAAGTTATTATTAATCTTTATACTATCTGTTGAAATACGAGCTTCATTTTTATTTTTGCTATTTTTAGTGAGTGAATCATAATTGACTTTGGAGTTACTGCTGCTTTCACTTTGGCGGTCTGGTTCAATGTTGCATACACTTATAGTAGTTTTTAATAAATCAACGAATAAATCATACATTTTCTTCTCATCTTTTTCTTTGACAGAAGCAACAGCTGTTTTTGGATCGTCCTTAAAAGAAAATTTTGTTTTCCTACTGCTTACTGCTGTTATATCACTGTTAGTGTCAAACATACTTTTAACGGACATTCTATGTGGAAACCATTTGAAACTATTTGAAGTGTTGTCACTATAACTTGATGTATTTATCACACCTTTTCCTGACTTAATTACAACGACTGGATTTATCTCTTCTTGATACGATACTTGGTTTAAAACTCTAGATTTGTATTTCTTTTTAGCTTGTGTTTGTTTTCGACTATCTTTTTTCTGTTTCATTTGTATGACAGCTTGCTCATCTCGTTTGTCAGAATATTGTGTGCCAATGGTCAATTTCGACAGGGTTGTACGAACTGAAGAAAAATTCATTGGCCTCGTTTTGAAATGTTTATGATGTTTTGAACTTCGTTCAATATCAGTTTCTTCTGCAATACATAAAATATTTGAATACATTTATTTATTTTATTCTATATACAGATTAGCTCTATTACCCACTTTAATCACAGTGTACTTCTCCTGTCGATCCGCGTCCCCGGTGTACAATGTACCATCTAATTCCTTGAATGACAGCGTAGGTTAATGGACCTTATTATCATCAAGAACACTAGCTGTAGAGTATACTCTACACTCTTGATGATAACCACATTATTTATTCCTGTCACCATAATTATAGTAATATTCCGTTTACCTAAAGTTAGGGCATTAGAGTTGCACAACAACCCGTGCTCTCTGGACAACAAAGAACCTACTACATCTATGGCGTATTTATATTTCTTCTTCTAGATTTTCTTTTTCTATAAGGAGATCCGCAGGCTTCTTTACTACTTCCATAGAAGAGTCAGTTAAGTACATCGCAAAAAGTGCACCATCATCACAATATGTTAGTATTATGATCTCTCAGACCCATGAGGACACTAATATGTTTCCATCAATATTTTTTTAAAAGACAGCGAACAGGCAGGCGCTTTTCTTTGTAGATACAAATTATAGCGTTGATGTAAATTTAATAAAATAGTAATGACATTAGACAGCAAACAGTGTGCTCTCTTGGTGGTAAGAAAAAACGGTGGACTGTAGACACCATAGACGTGACTGTCATGTGGCTAGGGTGTTAGGTATATTGTCCCCGTGTTGGACCGGCCCGCTGGGTAGAATATACCATCTGCCTCTCTGACAGACAGCTCGTAAGAGGCGCGTACTGATCATCACTAAGACCACGGGTGGTAGACGCTGTACAGAAACTTTCCCGGGCAGGGATCGATTGCCTTACCTATCTACCACCGCCGTTATAATGCTTCTGTCATATTACAGCCCTGAAGGTAGGACTTGCACAATGAGCCTAACATCCCAGCCACTGGACATCGACGCACCAGTTACATCTCTGGTGTCTATAGGCCACGTTAATCTTTTACCATCAGAAGAACCCGTGTGCGTGTTCGCTGACCTCTCACATAAAAAAAGTCTTGTAGCTACCCTACCCTCCGTGAAGGAACATGACACTGTCATCATGGCGACAAGAATAAGTAAGACTCCCAACCCGGCAAATTGTTGCACCAGACACATAGGACCCGGATCAACACGGGGAAATGGCAAAATTCTAACAATACCATATTCTTAATTAAAGTTTACACAGGCATAGAAGTTATGATGATCCAGCAGTAATTAAGTAAAGTACCTATTAAAAATCACTTGAACATTTATATGTATATTTTATACTCGTGCGAAACAGGGGCGGGCCGCAAGTCTAAAAAAAGCAGAATGTTCATTGTATTTTTTAATTACGAATTATATTATTTAATATTTTTGTAAATTTATTACTATGAAAATGCTATAATTAGAAGTGAAAGTGTACATGTGATTTGTCACCCAATGTTGAAATTTCAGCAAGAGCAAACGATAAATATCGTACGATTCATTCATATTAATTTCACAGAGCTTGTCATCGTTACACTCGATTAGAGTTTAAGTTTAAGCGTACTTCTACAGGCTTACGTTCGAGTCTCGAGAAGCAGGTAATGAGTAAGTATAATTATTATTATTAATATCTGACGTTTCTAGGTATTTATTAAGGTCTCCGTGTTGGTCCGGGCTCCTTTGTAGAATAGACCATCTGCCTTCCTTGCCAGGCAGCTCGTAAGACGAGCATAGGCTCACTGTCACTAACATCGTGACATCTGACTAGGTGGTAGAGTTTAGCAGCGACTCGCCCGGATTGGTACCACCGCCTTACCTATTCCTGCTTCCATATCGTAATGACGTGTTCCGGTTCGGAGGGTAAGGTTGCCGGTAAACTTACTTTTGCTCAAGATCTAATATCCCGGCGTCAGGTTGGCAACGCACCATTACCACCTTTGGTGTCTCTAGATGGCGTGAATTTCTTACCATCAGGAAATCCATCTTCTTGTTTGCCTTCCAATATCATAAAAAAAGTTATTTCGATATCAATTTGTGTAGGTACATCTTAATACAAGTATAATATAATATCTATAACTTACTTTTGGGAATAGATCATTGTACGTGCATAATACAACAATAAAAACAAAATAAAACAACATATAATATTTTTAGAACATCACGTGAAACTTGAAGAATATATCAGTGACATATATAGACCTCACCTTTGGAGTACATCTTGGTAAATTTATTCTCCACATAAACTCCCCGTTTCTTGATAAGCAGCGGTTGTATTTCTCCATGACTTCGACTCTTCTTCTTCACATTCTCTATTTTGCTAACAATGGCGCTGTTTGACGACTTTGATTTTATTACACTCATTTTAAATATTTTGGCACGGCTATTGATGGATGCAACTTTATTTTTATATTATTTATGCATTTTGTTTGTTCAGTTCGTAACTATTTTGTGTTGGCCATGATTTTTTGACAAATAAAAATGATTAAAACATTCAAGCCCTTTGTCTTGTTTTGAAAACGTCAGAACAGTCAGAGCTATAGATATTTATAGTATTATATTATATATTGACCATGAAGGTTGATTGTTATTAATAAATTTAAACAAAGAATTTTTATACACGGACTAATGCAAAATAAGCACCAGTCAATCAGTTGATTGCAAAGCTGTAACCCGTGTTGGTTCGGGCCCCTTCGCAGAATAGACCATCTGCCTTCCTGCCAGGCAGCTCGTAAAAGGCGAGCATAGGCTTACCGTCACTAACCGTGACATCTGACTAGGTGGTAGAGTTTCGCAACGACTCACCCGGATTGGCCTTTCCTATTCCTACCGCCATAACGTCATTACGTGTTCCGGTTCGGAGGGTAAGGTAGCCAGTAAACTTACTTTTGCTCGAAGCCTAACATTCCGGCCTCAGGTTGGCAACGCACCATTACCAACTTTGGTAGAAAATAAGGAAATCCGTCTGCTTGTTTGCTTTCCAATAACGCTTATTGGCAGACATTCGAAATTACTAATCCAAAAACAAGCTGTTGATATACCTATAAACAATTCCTAAGACCAATATGACATGGTATTCAGTTTTGGGGATGTATGTACCAAAAAGACCAATACACAGTGTATACAAATGTATCCAAACAAAGTGCTCAGAGACATTGCAAATAGAAATAGGTACATAAGAAATGATAACCTCCATCGGAAATTAAAACAAATTTCTAAAAATGAAAAAATACTGCACAATCTTATTCTATAAAAGGGGTCTCCAAAAACAAGGGCCTCCGTACACTACAGACTTCTTAAAAAAATATTTACAATTTCGGCTAGTAAACACTAGTAAACAGTTATCCCTTTAATAAATTTTGACAGTTTTAACTTTGCCTATATTACTTTGACTTTAACATGATTAAATTGTTTTTAAAATATGGTAATAGAAAACATGATAGAAAAAAATGTTCATTTTATTCAATGGCAAAAAAATGGGACCAGGAGGTCCCCACTCCTTTATTGCCCTGAGGCCTCCAGATCTCTAAATCCGACTCTGGCGTGATGAGTCCTTGGGTATTTAAAAAGAACTAAAAGATATTAAGACTATTTTCTGACCTTAGGTGTCACATCAAGGAGGGATAATGTTCAAATTAATGCTAAATACTGTGGTCTCCAAGAACTCACAATAGTAAAAGTTTAATATGTAGCTATTTCAAATTTAATTACAGAGGTTATAAAGTTTTAACTAGACTCGAGTTAAAGTATTTAGGTGCCCCTTTCAGGCTGCAGGTAGGTACTATTTGATTGATCTATGGTCATGAGCAAATACTTTTTTAAAAAACCTATTTTCAAATCTAGTAGGCACTTGATGTGATTTGTTGTTTTGTTTGATGTTTCAATATGGTTTCGGTTTAACTTTGGTTATATTTTCATTTTTAATAAATTTCGGTGTAGATAATGCAACCTATAGATAAAAACAAAGACTCTGAATCAAAAATGAAGGAAAGTAAACAGAAAAGACCAGGCGATATAGAACAGAATAATAAAGCAATGCGCTTTCATATTGATCTAAATTCAAGAATCAACACAAATAAAGCAGGAGACACCATGAATGTGAGCCCTAAAGACTCTTTAAAGCCGATTAATGAGAAAGTTAGAGATGTAATGCGAGATAGAGGTGACTCTGATAGAACGAGAATACCAAAAACAGACGATTACAAACACACCAAAACAAATAGTGCTAAAAAAGGTGAGATTAGAACTAACCAAGATAAACAAATATAAATATATGTCTGGATAAATTACACGAGTGGACCCCAAATTAGGGATGTTTGTTAGATACTTATATGTACTTACATTGAAGTACACAACATGTCCCAAAACTCATGCAACATTAAGCTTGCATTTAAACTGGACTTATTTTCTCTAAAATCCTTCGAAAATGGACAACTTGTTATTATATTTTACACGACTCCAAAGGACAGATATTATCAATTGGACTGTATGTTTTTTATATGTTTGTTTTTCGTTTGCTAGACCAATAACAAACAAATTCTAATGGTTCCTTTTGCGAAAGGTAGGTTTTGATACCGAAATGGTCCCTTAAAAATGTTATCAAGATCAAACTAGAGGTTTTGGAAGTCATACCTTATTAAGAGTAACCAAAAACCAAAAAAAGCGGCCAAGTGAGAGTTGCACTCGCCCATGAAGGGTTCCGTATTAGCAAGTATCATATTGAAAAAATATATTTTAATTCATTTAAAAGTGGTTGCAGTGTACGTCACTGAGTTCGCGATTTACACCCTTAACAAAACTAACATGAAAGCCGAATGAAACTGCAATCAACACGTGTTACAAATATTAAAGACATTGTACAGTGCCATCTCTGGACTGTTAGGTATAACTGTTTTAAATGTTGATTCTACAGTACCCATTACAAAACAAATAATAAGATCTCTTTCAAATTAATTTTCAGTGGAAGATTACATCTTTATGTAGAATAAGTTTAGCCGTATTGTTCTCTTATCTTAGAAGTTACCGGGGGACACACATTTTACCACTTTGGAAATGTCTCTCGCGCAAACTACTGAACTGAACGAAGAAATCGCTGGCTAGCCCATGTAAAATTCAAAGGGAACTATTACAGTTGTGTGAAAATATGTAGCTTACACTTTAAACCCACCCAAAACACACAAACACACCCACTAATCGCGAATGAAACATACGGAAACGTCTATTAAAATCCATAAGATATATTATGTTAAAAAAAAATTGTAACAATTGTATTTTGAAAATAGACGTTTAGGTAAGGAAAAAAGTGGCTGTTACATATAGACGAACAGACAGACATGACGAATCTATAATTTTTCAGCCTTTGGCTACGAAACCCTAAAAATCAGCCTTCGGAATGATAAACAAAATTTATACGAGATCACCTCGGAATTATCACCTATCTTTCGAAAAACGAATTAGTTTTTATATCGCGACTTAGTAATGAAATTTGAATTGGTTTCCCGTAGAGATGAAACTGGAATACAACTTTCATTCAACCTTCATGATCGTTGTGAAGAAAAGTATGAACATAATCTAGTTTTTTTATATTGGCGCAACTAATCAAGATACGAAAAACATATATAAGTCATAAATTAAGAAAGCTTACTGAGCATAAAAATATGCGCACTATTTATAAACAACAGTGACAACTTTTATAATTTGGCGAAACTCATGTTATTTTTGTTATTTCTTGAAACTCAAATGGGACACTAGTGTTACTCCGAAAGTTAACGGTGATACTCAGATTTCCAATTAAATAAAAGGAAACCAGAAAGATTTGAAAAATTGTGGTTACATTAATTAAAACTACTAAACAGGGGTGTCAATTTTAGAAGGATTTCAGTTTTTTCTGTATTCGAGTTGGTCGACAGATAATCTATCCCTGAATATCTTCAAGGGGGGGGGGAGTTTCAAGAGGATTCAATTTATTAGATTATTTTATCTACTTTTTAAGTAAAAAATACATCATTCCATCAAGTACCTAATTATATATAGTAAGTATTCTGGTATTGCAAGTCCATTTTTTGGTTGCATATGTATAGATACAGGAGTTAATATTGAATACATACATACATATCTTTATGCCTAGTTCCTTACTGGGTAGACAGTGGGTGTCAAATATTGAATAAACACAGAAATACAGATATCTGTGTCCATCCGCAAAATGCCTGCCCAAGTCGGTTGTCGAACCTAAGCCTTCCGTTGGTCGTTAAAATGAGGTGTACCCTAGGGCGCTGGGTCTTCAAGGCGAATAAATTCCTCCCATAAACAACTCCTTTGGGTCTTTTGAAGATATACAAGGTTACTTTGAAAGGACCGGCCAAATTTTAATATAAGTGGGCAAAGGCTTAAGTAGTTCCGAAGAATTTAAAATTTTATTGCCAAATTGTAATATTTACTTTTATAAACTTTCATTTAAAACAGTCCTCAAAAATACTTCACTTGTTGTCACGCTATGTCGTACCTAGTACGAGTCATGTCGTCACCAGCCTGCGAATGTCATCTATAGACTAATTAAAAATCAATATATAACTTTTGCCCAACGCAATATACAAGATGCATGGTTATGACGTAAACAAAGCGTAAACTGATTGCCACCGACCGCAGTCGCATTCTTAGGATGGTGACGTCATGACTTGTACTACGTACGACAATAAGGGAAGCATTTTTAAATGCAGAAACAAATATTACAATTTGGCAATAATATTTAAAATGCATTGACATTTAAGCCTATACCCGCGTATATTAAAATTTGGCCGGTACCTACTTTCAAAGTTACCCTGTACATAGTAGTCGCTAACCTAACACCGCCCCTCGATGGTAATAAACTATACCTTTAGCAATAGTCAATTCTTACCACAAGTACGTCCCGTTTGGGTAGCATAAGTATTAAGTACTGCCGATAATCTTACTTAGGTATGCTGGAGTTTCAATCTGAAAGAACGGTTTTAAAGTAGCGGGTAGCCAGAGACAATTTTTGGACTTATCTAGAACCACCGCAATTTAGATTTGAATTCAAAATTGGACGTACTTAAGCAGAAAGGATCCAATCCACATCTAAATGCTTCGATAGTAGCGTAGTCTTCCGGACCCCATGTAAAACATTCCAAAATCAACAAATATAAAATTAAATAAAAAAACCCTTTTGCAGTTGAACAAATTTTGAATCCAAATCATTCTCAAGTCGCTCCAGTCGTTTAGGAGAAGTTCAGTGACAAACACACGAACACAAGAATTATATATATTAAGATGTACTGGTCATATATGTGTGTTGGTATTTAATGATTATACAAATGTCATAGCTTTGTTTATCTGTAGGATCTTTTACTGAACTGAAGTATTATAATCTTTACGACCTCTTTAAAATTTTTCGCTCAATTTTGGTGTTCAAATGGGTTGGGTCCTTTCTGCTTAACTACGTTCAATTATTTTTAACTTATTTCGCTTTCTTGAAATCCATTAGATCGGAGACCACAAACACCTAAAGATAATCAAAAAATAAATACGACAAATGATGTTACCGTTAACGAATCGAGTTTCAAGCAGAATACAAAGCAGGTCATCAAATCTGCAAAAGTAACTAAAAAAAATTCAAAAACCAAAGCAGTCACGTTTATGGATCAAAAGAAAAATTCTCTGATACCAATTCAAATAAAAATACCGATTCCTATAAGCCTCAAGAGGACAAAGATACCGAAACTGATAAAAACAAAAGTTAAATCGGCAAATAGTGGAACAAGTATCAACGACATCCCACTTCTGAAACGTAGAAATCGGACTGAGCGAATAAAGCCTGAAATGGAGATGCCATCTGAGTTTTCAAAATGCAAGGTTGGTTCTCCTCCAACAGAAGTCAGTGAATCACCAAGTTCAATAGCAAAACATGCCAAACAATATTATGAAGCATGGGTTAACACAACTTATTCAAGGCCAAAAAACAAACAAGCACTTATGATAGAGAGCGCAATGATTGAAACCTTTAAAAAGGCAAAGCGCGAGGTGAGTCCAGAATTGATTTATAAAGATATTTCAGATGAACGATACACAGGAAGAATTAGGGTGCATCATAGGTGAATAAGTTTGAAATATAATATTTTTTGTGAGAGCGATTTATCTGATTGTGTCCTTTCAAATATTTTTTTTATCAGTGTAATGATCCTAAAATTTCTTAAGGAAACTGTAGCTTAGAAGCCTATATTCACTTTTGCCTTAAAACTTTCAGAACATGCCTACAGTTTTCAATTTTGTATATGTATAGTTTTAACAGTAACCTAGTCCCAAGTGCGAGAAGATAGGTAGATGACCAAGAAAACAGTAAACTATTTTTTTTAACAATTGGTAATGCTTAGGTACACAGAATAACGACTATTGTAAACTAGCTGTTGCACGCAGTTTCGGATACTCCAAAATTTAATCTATTTCAATGCTAAAATACATTAAAGTCGGTTTATCTATTTTTACGTGAAAACGAGACGTGCTAAAGTTGCCCATTATTAAATGTATTATTAATTTAAAGCTACCGAAATTAACAAATACAATAGTAAAAAATTGTAAGTAAAAAATTGTAAGTAAAAAATTGTAAGTAAAAAATTGGGAAAGAGTAGATGAAGCGTCCGTCTATATCACTTCTGAAACTTAAAATGGAACAGATCAAATAAATTTTGAAATAGAAATGTCACCTATGTTCTCAAATAAATGTACCTAAATAGCATCCAAAAAAAAAATCATTTAGTGTTTTGTGTAGGTATATGTAAAGAAGCAACAATGAGCGACATTATCGATTCCCGACAGAAAAAGGCGTGTAATATATTTGGCATGTCTGTCTGTGGCTTCGTATCTTTCGAACGGATGGACCGATTTCGTTGAAAATTATTTTCTTTTGAAGCTAATGTGATAGATTGTTCTTAGTTTTAGGTGCATTAGATACATACACGTATTGTCACCGACCGGTGTCACCGGTTATGGGAAAAAAATTTAGTGCTATTACTATCGGGTTTATGAACCACTACGGGTTTGTATCTTAAAAGAATGTTGGGTTTAAATGTGACAAAGGCTAAGCAAGAACTGAAATGACAGGGTTAGATGGATCGCTTTGTTTCGCTAATGTCTATTGGTAAGTCTGTGACAACCCTTTTATACTGTCAAAAATTTTTGTGGCTGTTTTAAAGAAAAAAAAGTAGAACCAAGTATATTATACATTTTTTATTTATTTCTGCTCTTAAAAACTTTTAAAGGTTGCTATATAATATGCTCGGAATTTTTCACACACATTTTATTTATAGTAGCGGCATGTCGTCAACCTCCACCACCCAGGAAAACATGGATAAAATTTGTGATATATATTAGCTAGCAGACCAGAGATTAACCAATAATAATAATATTGATCACTGGCATTAGTTATGACCGGGTACAAAAAATTATAATTAAGGAACTGAGTTTTCACGGAGATTGTTTTCAGCATGCTAGAAAAGAGTTCGATTAACAATTTTACGTGATTGTTTAGAGCTTTTTGAGGCTTTTTTTTTGTTATAGCAGTAGTAAGGTCTAATTAATCTATACTTGTTATCGTTGGGACTTGGTGGAATTCCATTGTATACACACTTTTGTAATAAATACTTGCACTATCCTGTGCTCGCCACTGAAAAGCTGCCTGGCAGATGGTCTATAATCTATTCTGACCTGCAGACATATATGGACATGAAAAACCTACGAAAAAAGCTTGCCATTTGCAGTATTGTAGTCTTTGCCATTAGCTCTACTAAATATAGCTGCCATTCTGACATTATAAGGCTGTCCAGAAAAAGTAAAATACCTATCGATATCGATACATGACCTGAGGTAAATAAATAAGAATTTACCTACCGAATGAAATTGCAACTATCAACTTTTATACTTACTTTGTACTACTCAATTAGCTTATACCTAAATAGGGAAATGTAATTTAACGAAAGAATATTTATTTACTTTTCGCAAGCATATTTTTTTTGCATTGTGGCGTGCAAATATGTTTATTCTTTATATAAGTTAACTCTTTATATTTATTACTAGATTCACTATCATTACAAAAAAATAGATCAGATTACATTCATACTTCTTTCTTTACCTACTTTAAAGAGAGCACTTGAAAGAATTCTTATTAAGCTAGACTGTGATTGACATTTTCAGTGGCAATGGTATACATTCTTATCTTGTCAAAATATTCTTTTCTGGGAACGTAAAAAAATATCGACAATTGTAAAAGTACATCGCTATAAATATTGAACACTAAACATGGATTCTTGGCAAGCGTGAGAACTGTCATGACGTCAATTTAAATCGACGCCAAAATGGGCAGACAAAAATTTCATTATCTCTTTCGGCATACATAATATAAACATTTGTTAAAAAGAGACAAAAAGATGTTGTTAGGTTATATGTCGATTCCAACGGTATTTATACAACTAATTAATTTGCTTTGTCTTCATAACTTTTGTACGCAAGGCCGGCCCCAAGGGTGGGCGGACCGAGCGGCTGCCCAGGGCGGAAAATTTTTGGGGGCGGCAAACAAATTTTAAAATATGAATAAAATAATAAAATCATGATATGAATGTGAAGAGTAAAATTTTCTGTATTACATTTTACACAAAGAACAAGCCTAAGAATATGTACGTTAGTGTAAGCCTCGAGTTACGATTATAATCCAAGTCCAAATATAAATAAATCACTCGGCTTGTATCGAACAACCGTCGCCGTCGCCGCCGCGCTGCACAGAACAGTGACAGCGTCGAAGCAAGGG
>NJDD01010972.1:11549-39827 GCA_002245505.1 Calephelis nemesis
GTACTCTATTTTGTGGCCGTTTTGTTAGGCCTATTGTGAAAATCACTCGGCTACCCTACCTTGTAAAGTGCTAAGTGAGCAAGTTGTTACACAGTGCTCAGCTATCTATAGAAGGTCGACATTTTACTCTGAGGATCCGGACCAACAACGTGAGGACTATGCTGCCAGTGTCAAACTAGGCGATAAAGTTTTTCGCTCGTGTTAATAGCTTTCAAAGCTTCTGTCACCATAAGCTTAGTTTTCGTTATCGTTGTGTTCAATTTAGAGAGTTTGCAAATATGCTTAGCTAATCAAGCTGCTTCCTGCGTTTTGATCCTATACAAAATTTTCATATTTGATATTAATTAATGTTATATAAACAAAGAAATTTAATTAAATCGTATTCATAAACCCCACCCCGACCACATTGTAAACCAAAACAAGGTATTAACATAGATAACAAAACAATCCACAATTCCACGTCATTATACGTAATACCCAATAATTAACGGCACCAATACTGTATTAATATTATCGGAAAACCAAATTTTCATAACTCGCTGAGTCTGTTCACAAATCACCTCGTGCTTACATTCAGTGCCCATAATTTGCGTCCCAATTACCCCTATTCACGTGAAATGTACTTAAATTATCCTTAATAAGGTCAAGTATTAGAAAAGGTCGAGTTTGACTTTTGATCGTTTCCATAAATATTGTGGGAATTTGGGCCTGATTGTTTGATTTGGTTATGACGAAATATGTGGAATGTTTTTCTCTCATTAGAGGTTTCTAATAAGTCAAATGTTAAGTTAGACATAAGCAAGGTAAAGTTAGAGATAAGTAATGCTAATTTATTATGAAATGAAAGGTCCGGTTACATTTTAATTATGACTGCCGTAATAAATGATTAGTATTGATTTTACTGTTTACAAATGCATATATTTTAATGATCTAAGTTCAACGCATTACTAAGTGTTGGTTCTATTCTTTTGAAGAATATGCCTGCTTTACCTACTAATCGTTAAGCATCGCTTTCTATGTCTCTAAAAACCACGGAGAAATCGGTGTACAGACATAAAAAAAATGTGCCGGCTGAATTGAGAACCTCCTCGTTTTTTTGAACTCGGTTAAAAATTGACTGCAAGTAGACTAAACATACCATTCGACAACTCACCATTACCTCTGGTTTCTGCAGACGCCATGCTATTCTTTCGAACTGCAGAGGCTCCATTTCTCTCTATGTCAAGAGACTTGGGATGTATCATTAATAAATTTTTGACTATGTTGTTACGTAAAATTAAACTAGGTAACGCTACTATGTCATTTTTATAAAATTTTTACCTATACTTACGCTTTTTTTAATATTTAAAACAGGTCAATTTTTTTTTATATTGTCATAATAATTTCTTTCCATAAAATTAATAAATTCTTACTTTTCTTTCATTTTTCAATTCTTTTTCTTTTAATAACATTCTCTCTAAAATTGAAATTGAAGAACTTTTATTAAACAATTCTCACCGAAGTTTTGATTACATTTGAAACCAAAAAAACTTTTTAGGAGTTTTACAAGGTATTTATTTTGTGAAATCCCGTGAGAATATTTCAAGGTTACTTTATTTCTTCAGAAAGGAGTAAAAAGAACTAAAAAATATCTAGCAAGGACATCTATCGACTTCGACAAGTTAAGTGTAGTCGTTTACACTTCATGGTCAGTGATACTGAACAGCTACAATAATAATAATAATAATATATGATCGAGCAATATTGACGGATAGAACCATACATTACAACAGGCCTGACATCACTTTACAGGACAAAATTAATAAAATTACATATTTAATCGATATTGCTGTGCCTAACACACATAACATCACAAAAACTATAACTGAGAAAATACATAAATATACGGAACTGAAAGATGAGATCCTCACTATCTGGAAACAGAAAAAAGTGTATATTGTCCCAATTGTACTCTCGACCACAGGTGTTATACCCAAACACATTCATAATAGCCTTAAACTCCTCAATCTTAGTAAATATACATATACAATATTGCAAAAAGCTGCCATTCTTAATACCTGCAGAATAGTTAGGAAATTTCTTGAAATTAATGAAGAAGATTTCACACTTCACTCGATTGAGCCATCTATAAATACTTCAACATAATTTTTTATTTACTTGGCTGATGCTCGTAAATAGAAATTGCATACCAACTCTACAGAAGTTGAGAAAAAAAAAACACTTTAAAATAAAAATAATAACACCTCTGGACAAATCATACAAATTGAACCTAACCCTAAAGTAAGCAAATTATATGCTTGTGTTATGGGTGCTAGTGAACGATACTAATACATATAATTACTTAAATAGATACCAGAATAAATTTAATAAACACCCAGACCCGGAAAAGCAGACATCTAAATGTTCATCACACAAATGCCTGCCCCCGTCGGGAATCGAACCCGAGCCTCGCGGTTGGTCGATGTAGTTAGGCGAGTAGGCTAGCCACTCGACCAACGAGGCGGTCATTAACAATTGTTTTATAACTGCATTACAGACTCATCCCTAAATATTCTTCTTCCTCCCAACCATACTTTTTGTGGAGTACGTTTTTAAAATTGTAGTATATTATTGCTGATAGATAAACATTATTTGGCAAAAATAGTAAACAAAATCTTACAATTTAGAAAATCCTTTATTCTCTACGTTCTGTGTAAAGTACAGTGAAAATATTACAATACCAGCTGCGCCCCACGGTTTCACCCTCGTAAGTCCCAATCCCGCGGGAAATCCGGGATAAAAAGTAGCCTATATGTTATTCTGGGTCTTCAGCTACCTACATACCAAATTTCATCGTAATCGGCTTTGTAGTTTTTGCGTGAAAGAGTAACAAACATCCATACATCCATACATACAAACTTTCGCATTTATAATATTAATAGGATGTTTTGAGTAGGGTATACATTATTGTAGACAAAAAGTGTGAAATTCCACGTCGCTGTCACGATTCTTACTGACTTCTTTACTGTTTTTACACAAACGTGTCGATTTCAGAGAATCTTGACATCACACTCAGATAGCGCTAGAGAAATTTGATCTTGGGATGTCAAACTAGCTCTTTCACGATATCAACTTCTTCGATAAAGCACCCGTCATGAGAAGCTATAAATTATGTAACATCTTTTACCAAGTATTTTCTTTTACTTCGAGACAACAATAAACTGACCACATTCAATCGAAATAAAAAAAATAGACGGGTTATATGAAAGTAACAACCTATTTAATTTAGTCGGATCATATCTAACACCTGACGTTTGAGTGTCTTGGTACGGGGACGCGCCGGTCGCCGGGAATGCAAACCATCGGTTCGTCTTTTGGAAATAAACGCGTCATTCGAGTTTTGAATTTTTCATTGCTTTGTTAAAATCGCGGATTTGGTTGTTATTGTTAACTTTTTTATCTTTTCGTTATCACTTTGTTATTGTTGTTAGTTTTGTTATTTGTTGCCTTAATTTTAATTTTTTTATCCATTATTTGTTATTGTGTATTAACGTATAATGAAGCCAGTACCCAGTACATCTAAGGAAATCAATTTGCCACGAAAAAAATGTCAAAACATACGTAATTTATTATACATATTTAAATTATTAATTAATTAAACATTAAAAAAATGCTTTTATCTTTGAACCAAATGTTGTTAACTCCCGAACGTTTGTTTACATGATTTACAGCTTCTCGTGACGGGTAATTTAGAAATATGATTATTTAAATTTTGTTTCTATTTTCTTTTAATTCCTTTCTTTTATCTTTTCACGTGACTGAATCGAAGGAGCCCTTTCTGATTTTTACACGAGAATTTTTTTATTCCACTTTCTTTCTCACTTAATACCATATATTATCCGTAACGCTCTTATATCAAAATCACTAAACCTATTTGTACGTTTTTTTTCTGTCATACCTAACTCACTTCCTTCCCTCCAAATAACTCCAAATAAGGATAAGTATAAAAATATGCAAAACGATTCTAGCGCTGTAAAAAAATAAAGTAGATTGCTCAGCGCTTCATTAACAGTATTCCCAGTTCACATTCTCCTTTTTACATCCGCAGTATACCTTCCGTATTTATCTTCATCCCTATAACCCCAAAGGGTTAGGCAGAGGCATAACAAGAGCACCCACGACTAGTCGAAGACTTTAAGTTCCACAATGTGATAGGTGGCAAGCCTATCGCCAACCGAGCACATATCCTATCCTAGGCGACGTTAGTTTTATTAGAAAATTAAAAATATATGTAAATTTCGATGTTTTTTATTTCCCGACCCGGGGATCGAACCTGGGATCTCAAGAAGTTAAATCCGACCGCTAGACCCTTATTTCCATCCCTGCTACGAGTACTTCCGAGTTATACTTTGTTGTACGAGTTATTCACTTTTTCGAGCTCTACATCGTCTGCTACAACGCTTGCATCCGTTCCGACTACGTCTGTATCTATACTAATATTATAAACAGGAAAAGTTTGATTTTTTGTTTGTTTTTTTGAATTGAATAGGCTCCGTAACTACTGGACCGATTTCAAAAATTCTTTCACTTTTAGAATGCTACATTATCCCTGAACAACATAGGCTATGTTACATGAAAATCGGTGCAGTAGAAGCCAAGTTACGCAGGCGAAGCTGCGTGAAACTGCTAGTTCTTTATAAAGTTATAAAATGTATTTATGAGTTGGATTGTTACGTACAAAAACGAGTACTTACGATGATCTTTATGGAATGGATTACTTAAATAGAATAAGTAAGAGTAGAATGGTAGCTTTACTGTCCGTTACAATGTATACGTAACGGCGAGTTACAGACAGAGTAGCACCACTATTAACATAAAAACTTGTAAAAATCGTATTTATAAGAAATAGCAAGAAAATCACTACCAACAATACTTAAACTGCCCTTACTCCGTAAACAGTTATTCGTTATTTTTTATAATATGTATACGACGATGTAAAATGACTTATTCACGTATGTTTTACCGTCTTTATGTAAGTTCTGCCAGACGTCCGGGTTCACCTTCTGCTGGAAACACACTTTTCAAAAAGACATGTCTAGCAATTTAAATTTATAACACACTGAATTGTTTGTGCCCTTTTGCAAAAGACCTTAAAGTCTGCAACCCTCATCAAAAGTTCCAAGTTTGAGTGACTTTCCTTTGTTAAGTTTCGTTAAACAAACAAATGGGAGAAAAATAAAGGTGTTTAGTCGGAGAGCAACATAACGTTTTCATAACTGTTTTCAAGCTGTCACGTATTATAATTAATAAATAGTTTTTAACATATTATACCTCTTAAAATAGAAACATGAAACTACAAAAAAATCAAAAGTAAAACCTTAAAAAACGTCGAGTTACATTATTAATAATAAAAAAAAGTTATTACACGCCCATATCCCCGAAGAGGTAGGTAGAGGCACAACCAGGGCACCCATAACACACAGGTCCATAAGGTCCCACAAAAGGTGGCAAGCCTGTCGCCAACCGGGCACATTTCCAATCCCGGGCAAAATTTGTTTGCAACATTTGTTCGGGCAACATTTGTTGGCCGCACCGGGATTCGAACTCGGGACCTCATGCAGTCAAGTCCAACACCCGGACTGCCCTGACAAAACCCGGGCAAAACTGGTTTTAGTGATCTTACACATATACAACTGGAGACTGTTAATTGCAATTTTACCACTTAGTAGTCTATGGTTTAATTTAAAACTAAATCTATGACATTTGTTTCAGAGCCAACTAGTGACAAAGAAATGGTTCTTCTTATGAAAGACTACTGTCACCTGTAACTACTACGGTTGCTACATAACATCTGTGTTAAAAATATATTTCAGTCTACAGAACCTAATTTCGAGTTGTGGTAATACTAAAATAACTAAGTGTTTAGCAAGTACATAGTTTATATTTTTATATGAATTTAAAACATGTCTTTAAAGATCTTTGAAATACACAAAGAATAATTATAGGTATATCGCGCAGGGTTTAAACAATGTCATCTTAGTTTACGTTAAGAAGGTGTGGTTAAAAGTTTAGGATGTTGAAGATTACGATTGATAATGTTAAAAGTATTGTATTTCTATTTTAAAAAAATGAAAATGGATGAAGCTTAACTACAATTTTTACTATTATTTTGTTGCTAAATTAACGCCACATGAAATCACATTTCATTTATTTATTATAACTCATTTTTAAGATAAATACTGTAACATACGTTAAAATAAGTATACGTTATTATAAGTATAAATATTAATAAGTTACTATTATTTTAGTTTAAGTATCACCAACAATCTCTGCTCAGAGTGCTTTAAAATACTATTACTTTAAATAACGTGATCAACAGCTCTTGGTCTATTCCAGTCGGGTAGATTCACCCCATTACATCCCGAGTCCCAAGCTCAGAGTTAAATCAGTTAGAAAATCTATCAGCCCCGGTACACGCAACATACGAGAGTACCGTATCTTGCGTAAGCCAGATGATTGCGTGACCGGAATATGGGACCACGGAATTTACTTATTCCGTGTGCTTAACTTAACATTTTCTGAATTATCGCTGTACGATTTCGAGAGTGGAAATTAAGTCTGCACAGATGTTCCACTTACAGATTATATTGTTTTGGATGACTTAAAATTTATCAATTTCCAAAGACGCAACGTAGAAAAGGTTCTCAATTCGACGCGTATTTTCTTTTTTATATTATTAGGAAATATAGCCTAAAAACAAATTTCTGTTGGTTTGTCTCTTTGAAACTTGAAAACACAACTAGCTTATATATTGAGTAATAGCAGAAACTAATATTGTACTTTATGGAGTAAAGATAATAGAGTAGTCAAAGAAATAGGCAAAACGCCGACTCTATGTATAGATGAGCTGAAATAATGTAGATGATAAATAGCGAAACTGACAATCGTAATTACTGACAGATCTCAACATCGTAATATGAATCATGCTTGTTAATCATTTTATATATACTACAACCAAAAAATAAAAATTACAAGAACGAGGCATTTCGCACCGGAAGTTGTTTGCCGTATTGGCGCAAAGAAATTATATATACCTCACTCAAGTAGAGTACTTAGGAAATACTATTTTGAATATTCCTAGCATGACGTTTCGCCCACGGCGAATTTGTATATTTTATATCATAAATAATATGTTTTTCGGTCGCGCCATTGACGAAGTATGAATTTTAAATTATTACACAAAATATTATTATATAATAAAATATCATATTTATATCATACTTTTTGGGAACAATTGTTTAAAAGTTTTTTAAGACACGAATACGGACAGCGTTCTACCCTTACTCTAGTTGTAAATACAATAATTTGTCTTATCTCAGTTTAACCCATAATAACTAACAAACTACCATTTCACATCATTAATTTTAATAATGATTAATAAACTATCATTTCGTAAGGATTACTCGTAAGGGACTTGGCGTGAAGATATGTATGCCGGGATAGGGATATACCGATTTACCTATTCCTGCCGCCATGATAACAATGTCAGCTCTGATTGGGAGGATAGGGTAGATTGCACAATCTCGGCCACAGTACAGAGATGCATCTTCAACATCTGTGGTGTATGTAGGCTACAGTTATATCTTACCATCAGGACGCCGTATACTTGTTCGGTAACTAATATATAGACAAATAACAGCTTAAAAACTAAAGAAGTCGCTTTCATCTTAAGCTAAACTAAAAAACAGACAGTAATTGTGTACAAGCTGAAATAAAAGAAGTCGTGGTTAAGGAAAAAAGACATTTTATCGTATAAAAACGTGGTGTATAAAATACCTAGCTAAACTAAATAGTTGCAAATATTGACGCTACCGTGGCAAGTAAAGATAAATCTTGGTCGTAGTCCGGCCGAGCTGGTGCGACTGTACACCACTCAGCTACTGTATTAATAGAGAAAATCCATCGATCTAACTGATTAGATTCGCTCGCTGAAAAACTCGATATCAAGTATATAGCATGCAAAGAGAAATATTGTAACTCGAGTGGGGATAACAAGTAATTCAATTTCTTTGTTTGGCTTGAACAAATTGAGACCAGTTAAGTTGATTTAAAGAAAACTTAACCGACCGTAAATAACGTAAAGGATTATTATGAATTCTTGCGAGTTGTGCTTGTTACAGTATTACAAATATGATAATTAATCAATGTTTTTATTCATAATAGTGGTCGCCCGTTGGTCGAAATTCGACCGTAATAAATTTTAACATCTTGTTTGATAAGAACGTACCTTTACGGTTAGTTTACGGTAGACAAGGTTGGTTTGTAAGTCATAATTCAAATTTTAATAAGAATAAAACTATTTGTTAAATGAATATTTAAACATTGTGTATATAACTAAATAATCAGTTTTTAAAAATATTTCAATATTTGCACACCACAATGTGGTAGAATATGTTGGAAAGGTTAAATAATTTTGTAACAACCTTAACACACATATTCCGTAAATAAATATATTTTCCTTTCTTTCTTTCTTTTTCATTTCTCAAGACAAACTACTTTGTTTCCAAACTTTTTAGTGTGCCATCTGTGATCGTTATCATTAATATATTGGTTTGTGTGTGTCAAATGCATGGTAGTGTGGGTAATGTTTTATTTATTGATTTCATTTACTATGTAAACATTATTATTTAAAAATATTAGCGTTCTGCACTTCTCCTACATACAAACTATAAGTGTGCCAAATTTCATACTCCTCCGTTCGCGCAATTTTCGTAATAAGGGGTCCAAAGTTTTCGCATCACGTATTAATATATAGATTGAAGTCCAAAATCACCCAGATATTTTTTTAATGATTTTGAACTACATTTGTAGGTCAATATCCTGGGTCAAATTTACATACCGATTAAAAAATAAAAAAATGTTACTGTTAAATTTAAATCTTCCCTGCCACTTTGTAAAAACTAGTTTTAGAAGTAACGGCGTTTCTACCTCACAGTATGAACAAATTATTGACTAAAAAAGTTCTGCCAATGAAAGGAATACTTCGTCAACTTTTATTTCGAAAGTCGTTCGATTTAGTACAGAAACTAATTATTTCTGAAGGTAAGGTCAATTTTTGTGACGGCAAAATAGTGATGCGCCATCTTAGAAGCCCTTTCACCTGTTCGGTGATTTATTTGTGAGATTCATTTTCCTTAACACCAATATGGCGACCGATCTCCGACGTGACGACTCTCATATTAAAGTAGACGTGATTGATTGCTGGATATTGCGTTCTTATATGATTAATCCTCTTGGTTTATATAATAATCTCAGAATCTATTAGTTGTTAAAATTCCTGTTGATATTTTATACAACCCATTTGTTGTGCAAGCAAACAATTTTACAATATGTTGGTCAGCATCCCTATGAAGAATGGACCGTCTGCTCCTCTGCTTTTTTATGACATTGGAAGGCAAACGAGCAGACGGATTTCCTGATGGCAAGAAATTCCCGCCGCCTAGAGACACCAAAGGTGGCAATGGTGCGTTGCCAACCAGAGGTCGGGATGTTAGGCCTCGAGCAAAAGTAAGTATACCGGCTACCTTACCTTCCGAACCGGAACACGTTATGACGTTATGGCGGCTGGAATATTACAGGCGGTGGTACCAATCCCGGTGAGTCGCTGCCAAACTCTCCCACCTAGTAAATACAGCAGTACTTGGCAGTACATAAGATACGAGCATAGACTAAATGGGTCACCAATAAGGCCACCTACGATGGATCTGAGATAAATTATTCTCAAAATGAGGCTTTTGCTTTATTTGATAGGTATTTGCATTACTATTCCTACTGCCATAAAATACAACATTTGTCATTGTTGTTTTACTGGTCCGGAGAGTAGAGTAGCCAGCAGATTGGCATATTAGGCTTGGTATCCTGGCCACAAGACCGCAACACACCTGTCGCATATTATGTAGTATCTTTAGAGCACAGCTATTTTTTGATGTCAGTGTTTAATCGCTGTTTTATTTTATTATATAATAAGGAAGTTATGTTATCTCCGGCATCAAAGAACAAAATATCACTACTTCATTGCGGAGTGTTTTTGATACGACAGATAAAGTTAAATATTTAAAATTAACATAAGTAAATCGTTAGGGGTTACACTACTGCCGGAAGCTTAGGTAGGCTATTTTTGATCTGTACCGTTGCATATCCATTGAGGCATATCCTAAGTTATCTCAAGTAGGTCGAGAAATGCCTGTCTCCTTTATTATAAAACCGTAAATGATCTATATAGGTCTAATGCTACAAATTTTGTACATAAGAACCGCTAAACCGCTGGCCTAGACCAGAACACATGTGTATACTGTGCATACATGTGCCTGTTATAAGAAAAAATTGTCCGTAACTTACCTACGAGATTGCTTGAACTCGTGGCGGGAGATGTTTTGGTATTCATTCAGAGCTTTAACCAGAATTTCTCTACAAATCTTTCTAACAATTAGTCCTATCTCTTGGAAAAGCGGTTGTTCTCATTATCTACATAAAATAATGTTATTGTATATCAGGCAATATGTGTAATGAAATATTTATAAGACCTGAAGTCACTTACTCTGTAATGTAGGTAACCAATATCCACAAATCAAATCATGGGGTGCCGAAGCTTAATAAAGTCGCATAACATTGATCTTATTGGTCAAATAATTGGCAATAAAACAGAAAAGGTCAGAGTATAATAAAGACCGCCAGCATTGGTGGTTAAGCCAGTTCATACGAACTAGATAGAGGTAGGGCGAAATACCTACAGCGCTTGTGTATCCTGCCCATTTGTGTAGAGACGTGGTGGAAAATTTAAATGGATTCCTTTTTTTAAGTGAAACTTTCTTTAACGGCTTTTCGCACTTTTTTAGAATGTGTAGAAACTTTTTAACTCGCGTCAGATCGTCAGATCGTATGACGGCGAAGGGCGCTTGCGCGAATAAGACGGCACAGGGCGACTGCATGAGATCTTAAATAAAACGTAGATTCATTGCTGTTTGACTCCAAACAACGAGGAAATTCACAATTCTACTGTACGTTTTTTATGTTTGTTACGCGGTTATTCGGCCAACGGTCAACCGTTGACCGAATGAGTCCGAGTTGGTCCCATATTAATTTTAACACGATTCGACTAGTGGTTTTTGATATACACTTAACTGTGCACAAATTTTTCATTTATGTTAACTACTAGAAGAGTTTTGACAGAATTCACATGGGACCTTCTCAGAATTATTCGACATCTTTCGACAAAAGATTTTTCAAGTTGCGAGCGGTTTCAATGAAATAGATGGAGTTGGTTTTTGCAGTTTCACTAGGCTTGATTATTTAAATCATGAAATATTTGACTAACACCATGACATCTGATTAGGCAATTGAAAGCCAAACAAGCAGACGGATTTCCTTATGGTAAGAAATTCATGCCGCCAAGCGACACTAAAGGTGGTAATGGTGCATTGCCAACCTGAGGCCGGCATGTTAAACCTCGAGCAAAAGTACGCTTATCGGCTACCTTATCCTCCAAACCGGAACATGACGTTATGGCGGCAGGAATAGGTAAGGCAGTGGTACCAATCCGGGTGAGTCGCTGAGAAACTCTACCACCTAGTGAGATGTCACGGTGTTAGTGACGGTAAGTCTGTGCTCGCCTTTTACAAACTGACTGGCAGAAAGGCAGATGATTTATTCTGCAAAAGGAGCCCGGACCAACACGGGGAAATATATTATTAATTATTTATAGATGGGAATAGCTCCTTTTCTGTGCAAGCTACCACTATTGGCATCAATTCGCTTCGAAAAAAAAACACATTATTTTTGTTGCCCGAATCGGTAATCGAACCCCGGACCTCAAGAAGTTAAGTCCAACAACACTAGACCACGGAGGCGATTAATTTATTTTTATACTCATAAATGTTAGGGGTAATTCACACCGAACTTCTTTTTATTATTTATTTAACTTTTGTATAATTCTATGATTTTCTATTTTATCAAATAAACATGTCAGTTGATTGATATTCAAATTCAGTAACTTTAGAATAACTTCCGTCGGGTGGGCTTGCCTATACAAATGAATAATTTTTACTTCATGCATATGAATGTACATACGGTATATATACCAAAATAACATTTTACACAACTTTTGTCTGAGTATCTGTAAGTCTATCCGCTGGTCTGTTTGTTCCGACTTATCACTAAAACGGGTGGACAGATGCTGACTCAGGCTTAAGGCAGAAGGAGTAACTAAGGCCATATTTATTTCAGAAAAAAATAAATAATCTAAATAGCTTTCTTAAATTTCACGTTAATTTGTTATGTATGACCGAGTGTCACATTCTTATCATAGTCTTACTTATTTCTGTCGACATGACATTATGAAAAAAATCCAGAAATGCGTATGCCTGTTTGCTTTCAAAAATTATTACAAATCATATATCGATACCTTTACTTGTAAATATTTATCTCCGTACTAGCTGTTCTGGCAAACTTTGTTCCACCCGTTCAGTTTGTATGGGAAAAATAAAATATTGTTTTCCCATTTTCCCTGCAATTTTTCCGCATTTTCTCTTCTTAAGAACTTTGTCCTATTAACAACTAATATAATACAAAAAGAATTAGCCAAATCGGTCTAGTTGTTCGGAAGTTATGCGCTTACCAACACATTTAGCAATTCATTTTTATATTATAGAGGAGTCTCATATAAAATTAGCGAGTTTCCAAATAAAGGTATCATAATGTTATAGTACCTGAGAGGTTACAATAGTGATGTATTAAGCAATAAATACAATAAAATCAGAGCTGGACACGTATAATTAAGCAATAAATTATAATAATAAATATTTCATTTAAGCATAATTAATATCATGTACAATACGCTACGATTGTTTTAAATATTTGATTTAAATGAGATTTAAGTCGACTTTACATAAAACAAAATTATTATGACATTAATGAGAATATCTGCTGATTGAACATAATTATTCACAAAATTGAACGGTATGTAGTAATATTTTATTGATATATTGACCCCGTAATGCGCCGAAAGCGTATTGCGACTAGCAACAGGTTTACACCAGACTCTCTTGGTAATTCGCGTATCTAATGGTACACAAGATCAGCGGATTTCTGATCTCTTCCCGAATGTTATCCCTAGAACCGACCCCAGTTAAGAATATTTCTCAGGAACCTATTTTTCCATGTCTAATAGTTTTATTCAATAGTAGCCGACTCAGTGAACTACATGTAGTTGGCACTAAACGATTTGAAAAACATAATATTAAAAATGTAGTGTACGTTAGAATGTTTCCCAAGAAAGTATCTTCAAGCCCACTCACGATTAGCCGAAGACACTAAGTCCCACAATGTGATAGGTGGCAAGCCTATCGCCAACCGGGCACATATCCAATCCCGAGCAGCATTTTTTTTTATCAGAAAATTGGATAAACCAAATTTTCTTTTTGTTGCCATACCCGGGATTCGAACCCGGAACCTCATGCAGTCAAGTGCAACACCTGAACCACACCACAGAGGTGACAATGTTTCTCTACTTTTTTTTTAATTTCAGGTTATTTAATCACTTTACACCGTTATCTGTGCAAAATTTCTGAACTTCAAAACTTACAAGTTGGACCAAATACGGGACAATTTGTGAAACAAAAACTACTTGTCGTAATTAATAGGCAGGTACAACATTTCAAGGGGTCAAAATCACAAAAACAAATTTTAAGAAAAGATGATAAAAGCATGGCATTAGAATGATACGAAGATGGGTTATCAAGTGATTGACTCTATCTATAAATATTTAAAAAAACTAGCGCCCCCCCCTCGGCTTCGCACGGGTATAAAATGTAATAGAAGTGCAACAATGCTTTATAGCAAATGTATAAATAATATAACGTACACCGCCATCTATGAGAACTTCATAAAACTAACCGGGAAAGAAACAATTAATTAATGCATTTTATTCGTTTATATTCACGATATAAGTGAATGATTGAGATGATGAATATCCTATCTTTTAAGTTAGACCAAAATACGGGTACATGTGAAATTTGATTGAAATCGGTTCAGTAGTTTTGGAGTTTATCGGCAACATACATCGTGACACAAGATTTTTATAGATATAAGATAATCCCCATTTCACGTAGTCTTTACGTCACCCTGAACGGATGAACCAATTTTGGTAATTCTTTTTTTATTGTGTTGATTATTGTCAGGAGGAACCTTTCTTATGATGAGAAACCCGGCAAAATTGCAGTTAAAATGGACAAAACTATTAGTTTTAGTAGTAGTTAGTAGCTATAAATGTGAAGCGCACGAAGTTCGCCGGATCTGCTAGTAATTTAATAAATAGTACCTAGATGACCAAACCTTGCGTTGTATTTTTTATCTTAGTTAAAAATTGTTGTTCGGAAAATATAATACTTGGATATGAAAATTAAAGTCTCCTGTGTATATTATATACCTTTCTTAAAGCAATGATTAAAAATTGTTATTTCTTTTGTGTTACTTCACCTGTGTACAATAAAGAATTATTATTATTATTTTCTATTTGATTTTAAATCAACTTGGTTAAACCGGCTTTAATATATGACTTACACGGACCGAAGTCAAGTGTAAATCACTTTTCTTACTAATTTATGTCTAAAAATTTTCTAACATTTCTACATGTATTTAAAATTACAGCTTTTTGCATTGCGACATAGGTGTTAGCTGGTAAATCTAAAGTTAAGAGTGCATCGTGTAATTGTTTTGGGATAACGCCAGTGCTTGACAGAACTATTGGTACTATAGACACTTTGCTTAAATTCCACATTCTTGAAATTTCTTCCTTAAGATCTAGATATTTGGAGAGTTTTTCTGTTATTGTATTTCGAAGATTATGGGTGTTTGGTATAGAGATATCTATTATACATCCCGTTTTTTCATATTTATTCACTAAAGTAATGTCTGGTCTGTGTAGTTTTATCCGTCAATATAGCTCTGTCAAAATATAATATGTATTTTTTGTTTTCAAACACTGTTTGAGGTGTATATTTGTAGTAAGGTACTGACGGTTGTGTAGTATCAAGAAATTTATATTTATTAGCAAGAAGTTGGTGTATAATGTGAGCCACTTGGTCATGTCTGTGTTTATAATCTGAGTTGACATTATTATTATTACTATTAAGATGTCTGATGGTAGAGTGCTTGGCTGCAAGTTGTCTAGGTAAGGAGAGGAAAGCAAAGTCTAGTATTTGTTTTGGTTAATGTATTGCGAACAACTTTACCGGATTCTGTATGCTACTATTGCATAGTTTGATGCATTGATTTGATTGATTGGAAGTTTCAATTATTTTGGTTTTTTGATTTATTGCAACTATTTTCGTGTCCTACATGACTTACAACCATGACTCTCTTTAATCATATCACTCGCTTTCTCTCCAATTGCAAGAGATGGCGCGTAAGTGTTACCACCTACAATTTCTGGTATAACTCCTGCATCTGCAACTCTGAGTCTGTTGACCTTTATGACTCGTAGCTTTTTGTCTACTACTTTACCTAATGAAGTAGTTCCAGTATAGTGATGCACCTTGCCAGGTACAGTTTTTACGTAACATCTCCAGAAATCTCTGCTATTTAGGTCTAAACTCCCACAGTTTTTAAGCTTTAAATCCACAATCTCGGCATTAACACTTCTTAGGTATGAAGTATTTAAGGCTTTGATGAAATCTAGTACACTATCCACCACACGGTCCACGTCGGTTTCTACACTAAATTTACCATTACATACTTTCGGTAAATCATTAAAGTCTGAACTTTTTAATGTCAATCTTCCCTTAGATTCAGGATGTAGTAGAACAATATCGTTATATAATATGTCTCTCCCCTTTATTGCGTTATTTAAATTTTCACATATGTATGGGTCAATTTGAATGAATTGGGAACATAGTTTTAAAGGAGCGTCTGATCCTTGACCCATTATAAAAGAAACTAATTGATAATTAGCTTGTGTCTGATTTTTATTTATTGCAATTTGTCCAATCACTGCAGGAAATGGTGTCTTTCTTAACCGTAAGGGTTCTGGAGGTTTATTAGACTTTTTGGTTTTTATCACTATAAATGTGCTAATGTGGTTTTGATAATAATATCCTACTGGCAAGTCACTTCTTACTTTAATACCCAAGGTATTTAAATGCTCTTTCGGACCAATACCAGAAAGCATTAAGAGTTTCGGAGAATTAAGAGCACCAGCAGATTACTTCTTTTCTGGCTCTTATTACTACTTCACGTTTAGTGTCATTGAATATAGCCTTAACACCAATAGCATTATTATTACTATCAAACAAAATTTCTGAGACGAAACAATATTTAACTACGTGCAGATTTCGTCTGTTTTTATTTCTTCCTAATACTGTTAGAGCTGTAGACTGACGTAGGCCATCAGCTACAGTATACAAAGGCAACGTAAATCCAAATTTTTCTTTACCGTTAATGTCAAGCACATAAGGATGTATTTCGCTAAAAGTCTTAAGAAACTTATAAGTTTCGTTTCTATCTTCTCTTGTTACGCCTAAAAATCCCTTGGTATTGTGGTACATCTTATCAGGAGAATTAAGGATTTCTTTACTTCTTAGACTTTCACTTTTAAGAAAATATTTTTTAAGACCGTCCCAACTCCAAGAATTGTCTTGGGCTGCTTCCGCCCATGGAATGTAATCATCGGGAATTCCGCGGTGATAAAACATCCAATTGAGGCTGCTGCTGCCACCTAAGATACGGCCTGCGTTGAGATTATCTTTGTAACTTTTACAACTGCTTGTATTTGATACTTCCGAAGGAATATAGAAATCATATTTAGTTTCCGGCAAGTATGAGTATAAGCTAGGATCCTAAAAGGTAGTAATTATGATTCATCATTAATACATAAAAAAAGTATTTTTTATGAATAATTACAATTACATTCACTATAACACCATTTCGAATTTCAGCATAATTTTCAGTATTGTGTGGTGGTCTATATAAATCAAAAAGAGCTTATGAAATCTATGACGTCTATTGATCATGGTGGTCTCTTACCATCAGGATAACCTTGTGCTTGTTTATTGCCGTATCTTTTTCTTTGTATTGTGTTATTCTTTGATATTTCGTAACCATTTTTTTATCGCCTCTGTGATCTAGCGGTTCAGGTGTTGGACTTGAATTCAAGAGGTTCCGGGTTCGAATTCCGGGTCGGACAACAAAAATAAAATTTGGTTTTTCAAATTTAAAAAAAAATGTTACTCGGGATTGAATACGTGCCCGGTTGGCTTGCCAGTCTTTCCACCTACCACAATGTGGACTTAGTGTCTACGGCTAGTCGTGGATTCCCTGACTGCACCTCTGCCTAACTCTTCGGGGATATGGGCCTGAAGATACTTGTGTTGTTCTTTGATATTTCGCAACCAAATTCTTTTATATAGATAGCATAGTTATTGAAAATTTTATACAATGTTCTCATAACTATGTCAGTTTTTCAAAACAGAGTAAAATGACTTACTACTGATTCAATAGGTGGATTGCCACCAGCATCTATGACCACCACTTCGTATTCTTGACATTCAGAAAGTCTGGCAGCAATAACAGACCCCGCTGAACCTGCCCCAACTATTACAAAGTCATACTCTACAAAATCTGCAACAAAAAGTTTGCATGATTGTAGCTCAAGGGTGGAAATTATATCACCTTACATGAATTAGGGAACCGCCCCCGTGCTACTTTGGTCTAAAAACTTTTGTGTCGATGACCAAGACTGTTAGAATCAACAATACCACAATATAATTTATACTTCATACTGCTAGTGTTAGAGTTTATGAGTTATGTCAATAATGTTTAACGTTAAAGTAATATAAAATCTAAATATTTTTTTAATTACGTAAAATATATTGTTTATTCATAACAATTTTTGATAAATAGATTTAAATTCTTTATCTGTTCATGGTTACGTACCTATTTAAAAGATTATAATATTCGCCTCTGTGGTCTAGCGGTTCAGTTGTTGGACTTGACTGCATGAGGTCCCGGGTGCGAATCACGGGTCGGGCAACAAAAAGAAAATTGGGTTTTTCCAATTTTGTAATAAACAAAATGTTGTTCAGGATAGGATATGTGCCCGGTTGGCGATAGGCTTGCCACCTATCACATTGTGGGACTTAGTATCTGCGGCTAGTCGTGGGTCCCCTGATTGTGCCTCAGCCTACCTCTTTGGGGATATGGGCGTTAAGATACTTTTTTTTTATAATATTAGTATCTTCACGCCCATATCCCCGAAGAGGTAGGCAGAGGCACAACCAAGGCACCCACGACGAGCCGAAGATACTAAGTCCCATAATGTGATAGGTGGCAAGCCTATCGCCAACCGGGCACGTTTCCAATCCCGACCAATATTTTTGTTGGCCGACCCGGGATTCGAACCCGAGACCTCATGCAGTCAAGTCCAACACCCTCACCGCTCGACCACAGAGGCGATTATATTATTATAATACTAAGACGATATAATATTAAAATTTGTAGACACTTACTAGTTACATATTCTGATTTAGGAAATAAATAAGCCGTTAGCATCAACGTGGCGATCACGGCGAATGCATGTTTTTTGCTCGCCATATCCTCTGCAGCCTTCTGCACTTCCATTTTGTTATATCAAATAAATATTAACTCACAATTTGACTGAAATAAGTAGCCAATAGCGAACACTACCTTTATTTCACATTTTAATGTGCATGTTTATCTTTGTTAACACTTATACTGCGCATCGAATTTGCAGTGAATAAATAAAATAACTACTACTAGGAGAAAGTGCTATGTTACCGTCACAAACATAATTTCTTTTTTGTATCTGTCATTCTAATGTTTTTATTCACTTGACTTTAAATAAATTAATAGAATAGTAAAGCAAATTATTGAAAAATCAATCCAACGGCATCTGATTTTCTTAGCTTTTGCAACAGGCCTTCAATCATTTTGGTAAGCTTTAATTTGATGATCTTTTTTTTAGTTGAAGATAGCATATTACAGTGACAAATAACTCGCCTGACAAGTAATATCTATACATAGTATAAAGCAAAGTCGCTTTCCGCGTCTGCCTGTATGTATGTATGCTTATATCTTTAAAACTACGCAACGGATTTTGATGCGGTTTTTTCAATAGGTAGAGTGATTCAAGAGGAAGGTTTATATGTATAATAACATGCTTCATATATTAGAGAACCAATGATAATTTCAAGATTTCTAATGCGAAGTCGTAAATAAACATATTTTTTTGCGCTTTCATTGCAAACGCTGGCTGAACTCTACGAGATAGATCAAAATAATGTACTAAATATTCTTTACCCTAAAAATGTCTACAAAAAAGTTCGCGATGGTATATGTTTATCTCTTAGGGATAACTTACAATAACCATTTTTTACGAAGCGATTTAAAGCAATACAATATTAATCCTTATCTAATTAAGTATCTTAAATAAATTTTACATTTAATATAGAACAATATAGCCCTTTACAGCATGTAAATTAAACTAATAGTTTCGGAGATATTACAGGTTTAAAATATAGGGACATAGCGGTTAGGCTACATTTCATCTTAAAATTTTAACGAGCAGTGTTACAGAGCTAAATATCAAATTAGTAGACTACGCGGGCGAAGCCGCGGGTAACAGCTAGTTTATATAAAGATAGAAGCATAACAAGTTAGAAGGATCGTTTCACTTTTGTTCTAAAAACGTTTGAAATTAAATTCTTTGGCAATACTGCTAGAAGTAGATTCCAGTCTATTGACTGCGAATGTAGATAAAAGAGAGAAATACCTTGGTCCTTGTTCGCTCCTTATCTATCAATTACGCTTAAAATGTGTTTTTTTTGTATTGCTATTGTAAAAAAGTCGGTAATATCTTATTATTTATGCTCTAAAATAATTTAACATGCTATATGCATTGTGTTAAGTTATATATCTATGATAATTCTTCCACATCTATGATCGGTTTTTGTAAACTACGAATACATCATAATTGACGAAAAAACTTGATGACGTTTTTATAGTATCGCAGCTTTTTTGTGAATGAACTATTAACTACATCGACCAAACGCGAGGCTCGGGTTCGATTTCCGATGGGGGCAGACATTTGTGTAATGAGCATTTAGATGCCTTCATTTCTGGGTCTTGAGTGTTTATTAAATTTATTTTGGTATCTATTTAAATACGTCTATGTATTAGTATAGTTGACTAACACCCATAACACAAGCATAAAATTTGCTTACTTTGGGGTTAGATTCAATTTGTGTAACTTGTCCAAAGATAATTATTATTTATTGTTATACCTAAGTTTTTTTATACGAGTATTAATCTTTGAGTTATTATAAACATCCAGACGTAACATAGTTAACGCGAGTAACTAAAATACTATTTTTTTTAACTTTTGTGTGGATTCAAATAACTATCGTTAAATAAGTGTTAAGGCGATAAGTTTAAAAACAAACAGAAGCAGTAAACTCGTTTTTGCAAGATTAATTGCACACTTTTTATCGTTAACTTGCATAGTGAGTAGCAAATACTTGATGCAAAACTGAGCGTACCTACTTTGTAATTAAAAGTGAATCGTCAAATGCATTTGCTATAATAATAATAATAATACTTAACTCTACAAAAAGCCGCCATTTTAAATACCTGTCGTACTGTCCGTAAATTCCTGCAACTCGCTTCTGACAACGAAACCAATAATTCTGAAATAAACAATATTGCAACCTCATCACAACTTACTAACTTTCCAACTCTATAACCACCTAAACTTAAGCTAGCACTTGGTTAACACCCGTGTTAGCCTATGATACCAGGCTTATCGCCTGAGTTACAGAAATCTGTAAAATAATAATAATAATAATAAAATTTATTTCTCTCTTACAATAGGCAAACAAAAACAAAGGTAAATATATCTTAAGATGAAGGAAAATTTGTAGTTTAAACCTGTTTATAAGAGATTGGTGCCAGTTTTAGGTATAAACCTGTGTTACAGGTCACCAATGCCCCCATATACTAAACAGGTAAAAATAGTATTTATCGAGTACAATGATAGTAACTAATTAGGTAACGTTTGCTGATGAAAAAAATGCTTTCTTTACAAAAAAAGCCGTTGTTAAAAAAACATATTTTCACGGAAAGTTGCATAGCTGTGCTATAAAGGCTGTTTTAGTAGAAGTAAAAAAAATGTAAACAAAATTCAGAATTACGTGAAACAGTATTTTTTTGCCTTAAAATCATTCAAACATCATTGCTTTTGTACAAGGAGAAATAAATCAACATAATGCATAAATGAAAAAAAAAACTCACAAAATTTCAAAACCCCATCCCAGTAATTATCCTGTCACATACATTCTCATTTTTCTGTCATTTATGTCCCAATTCACCGACAATGTCGTTAGTCATGTCCGAAGTGGCTTTCCTCTATCGCGATGGAAAATAAATCATTTATGAGATTAAAACTGTTCCCACAAATTAAAATATGCGTCAATGTCAGTAATAAACTGCCTAAGCGTTACCAATAATGTGGTTTTCGAACATACAGTCTAGCTTCGTCTGTGTAATCGTCAATAAATTTACCCTATTCAACCGATGTTAGTAAAACATTGCCTTAATTTCAGTTTTAATCATATTGCCTCGTGAATCGTGATAAACATATCAGTTTATAATTAATACTGAACATAATTAATTGTGCTGCGGATAAATAGTGTTAGGGTTTGTTAATTAAGTGAAAACTATTTAGTTTGGATAGTAATAGTGAAATTTAGATAACTATTTCACAGTAATAGTGAGACAAAAATATTTACAGAACTTAGAAATTTTGATTTTATTTCAAGAATATTTTTATGCACAGGAATGCCTATATCAAACCGGGCAAAGCGAAATACTAGGGCACTGCCAAAACTAGTTTGTCCGTAGCGTTTTTTTGTTTCATTGAACTTTTTTTTTTGGATTTGCTGTCTGTAGTAAACTACTTTTAAAATAAGAGATCGCAAAATCTATAACAAACTGTGCTATGTGTGTAAGAAAATGAAAATTGATTTGAACGATGTACTGTCAGATTTTGATCTGATTTAAAACGTTTGAACTAATTTGATCAGTTTTTGAAATGCATAACACATTTTCTAAGCCACAAATATGATTGGTACTCTCTGCCCAACACGTAAGGGACTTGGCGTTACTGTAAATGCGTAAGTACAGCTATGACTTTGACACAACAGTAAGATTCCGATTCCCAAATAACCCCCGACGGCAAAAGATCAAATAAATTTTAATCTCAATCCTACTAATAATATTATAAATGCGAAAGTTTGTGAGAACGGATGAATGTTTGTTACTTTTTCACGGAAAAACATCTGAACGGATTAAGATGAAATTTCACCGGAATATAGTTTACACATCAGATTAACGTATACGAGTAGGTTACCATTCATAAAAAATGTACTTTAACACGCTGGCGAAGCCACGAGTGGCAACTAGTATATTAAAAATATTACAATACAATACAATAACTCTTTATTGTGAACAAAATGCAAATAAATATTCTACTATTTGTTCCTTTAATAAAAATGCCCATTTCATATTATGTAAGGACCATACTTATATATTATAATAGAGGTGGTACTTTGCTTCAATTTACGGACAGGTTTTGTCGGTGGTTATGTTCTATTTAATTTAATATTCGTTGTTAATTACATACATACATACATACATAATTTTACGCCAAGTCCTTTACGGGATAGGCAGAGAGTATCGGGTCTCAGATCTCAAGATCCTGACAAACCTGTCTGGCTTCTTTCACATTCATTACCCTTTTCATACAAACACGCCTTTTTCGGAGATGTTTGACACCACCTTCGGATAGTATCAGAGTGATCTGATCGTGGAATGTTGGAATCATTTTTATACATGACTGAATCAGCGGAGCATGTCCTTTCGCATTATAACTCCAACACTTGCTTTTAAACCCACTCTTTCTCGGATCTCACTGTCACGAATGCGGTCAGCGAGCGTTTACACCGCGCCTTGTTAATTAGACATGTTTTTTGTTGGCTTTACGTACAGAATTCACTTTTCTTCAGTTGTTTCGTTTATACATGTAAATGACAATAGACAGTGAGTTCATACAAAAATTATTCTGGACATTCAAAAATCCCCGCTTTTGTCATACATTTTTAATCTGATAGAAACGTTCATAAAGGATTATATGTGCCACGAATACGAATTACCTAATCTCAGTAGCCAGTTCCTATCCCATACTAAATGACAAACTTTAAGTCTATACAGACAAAGGATATTAATAATGTGAGAGAGCTTCACTAGTGATCAATCATTCTTGGTTTGAATAGTATTAATGCTGTCAATTAATATCATCTGTGTCCTGGAGCTTACTCATAGCTGGACTAATAATTACTTGCTCAAATCAACACTAATAAGTAAACAGATATATCAGCTTTAATTTCTATAAAATTACTTTTTAAGTTTTTATAAATCATAGTATTGGATTGGTACCACCGCCTTACCTATTTCTGCCGCCATAACGTCCAATGCTTGCCGTTGACGTGACCCGGTTTGGAGGGTAAGGTAGCCGGTAACTTTACTTTTGCTAGGCCTAGCATCCCGGCCTCAGGTTGGCAACGCAAAATTACCACATTTGGTGTCTCTAGGCGGCCATCTTACCATCAGGAAATCCGTCTGCTTGGTTGCCTTCCATTGTCATAAAAAATATCTTATGGGTATAACTAAAATATCATGTCACGGTGTATGAGGTGTGTGTGGTGTGCGTATTTATAAAGAGAAACTATTCATTTTCGCTGTTATAGCCGTCAGTATATCTGTTTGTGTAATACATTTGCCGGCACGTCGATGTGACGAATAATTTCCGGTGACGGTTCCTTTATTAAACCAGGCCTGATACATCACTGGATATTACGATTTCACATGATTAATCCTGTTGGTTTATTTCACGAAATTAAGATCTCATTTTGTCAGCTCTTGAGATGCGTGTAACTGATTAGTATTTCATTTCAATTGATGAAATGAGGTACCATTTTTCAGAAAATGTAGCTGGTAATAGAATTTAATTAGAATTTTTTGATGCATGTCTTTTTTATATCACTGGAAGGCAAACAAGCAGACGAATTTCCTGATGGTAAGAAATTCACGCTGCCTAGAGAGAAAAAGGTGGTAATGGTGCGTTGCCAACCTGAGGCCGGGATCTTAGGTCTCGAGCAAAAGTAATTTTACCGGCTATCTTACCCTCTGAACAGAACACGTCATGACTTTATGGCGGCAGGAATAGGTAAGGCGGTGGTACCAATTGAGTCGCTGCGAAACTCTACCACCTAGTCAGATGTCACGATGTTAGGGTCGGTAAACCTATGCTCGGCTTTTACGAGCTGCCTGGCAGGAAGGCAGATGGTCTATTCTGCATAGGAGCCCGGACCATCACGGAAAAATCTTATAGTTGGTCTCTCCATCCTGACGATAGCAACTTTTGGAAAGGCAAAATGGTGATGCACCGTCTTAACACAACCTTTCACCTGTTCGGTGATTTATACCTAAGATTTATTTTCCTTAACAGCAATATGGCGACCGGCCTCTGGTGCGACGACTCTCATATTAAAGGTAACGAGATAGATTGCTAGATATTGGGCACTGATTTATCCTCTTGATTTATGTAACAATCTTGTGGTTTATCCATTTCACGTCTTTATAATTATAATTCCAAGGAGACCAAGGCTGACATTCCACGATCAGATCAATCGGATATTATCCGAGGGTGGTGTCAAGAGTCTCCGAAACCGGCGTGTTTGTATGAAAAGGGTTATGAATGTGAAGGAAGGTACACAGGTTTTTCAGGATCGTGAGGTCTGGCACTCGATATGTATGTATCTTACTATATATAATTCTTCTGTGAGTGTGTATGTCATTGAACTCCTTTTAGACAGCTGGACCGATGTTGATGAAACTTTTTGTGTGTGTTCAAGTGAATTCGAGAATGGTTTAGATTCACAATTTGGTCTCCTGGAAAATGTTTTTTAATTTTTTTTTTATAATAAGTCGTTGTTGATTTTGGAATGTTTCACATCGGATCCGACAGACTACGCTACTATCGAAGCATTAATGTCAAGACGAAGTTACGAAGTTTGCTGGGTCAGCTGGTATTTTTATATAAATTATCAATTGTTGTAGTGTGATTAATTAACAGAAATTCGTTAATTTGTAAGCTTCTAAACATTTTAAATTATTTTATCATTTATCTGTTATATTCTTTTTATTGTTTGTTTGTATTTATCATTTATCTGTTATATTCTATTTATCTGTTATATATATTTATCTGTTATGTTCTATGTTTCCATTAAAATTTCAAAAATTGATATAAGTTAAGTTAAACGTCATAAATGAAAGAGTGTCTATTTTTTATAAATTTTGGTGCAAAAAAAGTGTATTCGTTTATTAAGTTGATTTTTGTTGGTCGCCTAAAGCTATTAAAACCTAATAGCCAAAATAAAACAATACCTATAATAAACATTTATTTTAACTTGAAATAACTCAGATGAAACTTAAAAATACATTTACACTTGCGTAATATTCTAAATTGGTACATATTGTTACATAGGGAACAAAGGTTTATTTCACAAACTAGATTTTTGTTTGTACATTGATGAAAAAAACTAGACAAACGAAGTTTTTTTTTTAAATAGTTAGATACATTATTAAAAAAACAATTCGTTAAAGTTTAAACTACTCGAATCTGTTTTAGATTCGACTAAATTAAACATCTCATCTTTTTCGAAACTTAAAAATTGTTCACAAAAGTCACATTTCAAGTTAGGTTTTTATTGTTAGTATTTTTCCCTCTTGTGGATATAACACTTACTTATTAATTTTCTTTATAATTACTTTTTTAATAATTGGTTTTATAAAATCTATATATGTATACCTAATAAATTTATCTACTGGTTTTGCAACATTATAATCATACAAACATAATTTCGATGTTCACAAATTATACATCTTGTTATTACCTACTAACTATACATATATTATTTTTATCATTTTATACAAATTATTTCGCTTAGTTTCATATTTTGGGCTCATAAAAATATGAAACTGAACAATTATTTCCAACTACGCTACAATAATTTTGATGCACTTATTATAATTGTTGCAATTATTTTTATAACTTGTAGGCATTTAATTTCTATATAAAATATATACAACAGGTATTTTATAATTTTCATCTTAATACTTTGAATCTCTAACAGATAAATCATTCTAAACAGACACAAATTATTATCTTTGTAATATACATTCTATTTACATATTATTATGTCTATCTTAAAACTATGTTTCGTAAGTTTGGATTATCTTTCAAACAATTAAAACATGACAAAATAATGCTAATACATATATTAATAATTACATAAAAGGCATTTTTACATCGTATATATTAGTGTCTACTTATACCTTTGTTACCTACATTATTGTATAACATTACACTAGGAATTTATAACATAGCAACGTTTTAAACGTTTCTTCTTCTTCTTCCTCACTGCAAAAAATAATTATTTAGAAATAGTGTAACATTACAAACTCAAAAAAAACCTTTTTTAATTGCAGAAAAAACTACAATCGTTTTTCTTTAATGCCTTTTAATAAGTTAACATTCATAGAAGAAATATCCAAACATGTGTTAGAATTAAACATGTTAAACTAATACGTTTTAAACTGATGTTTTAAAATAATACATTCGTTTTATTTTATTAAAAGAAGATAACATTGTTTTATTATCATTTTATTCGTCGTATATTAAAAGTCGTAATACTTATGTTGGTTAAAATTAAAACATATGAAATGTAGGTTTATACACATTGTTTTACTACCGAATTAAGAGCTTGGCTCATTTTACCTATGCTATAAACGCTAATTGTTACACCGATATAATTTACTACTAGATAAGACAGTCGCACACTTTAGACAACAGTTGCATCCTCTGGAGCTATGTGTGTGCGACTGCGTAAGGATTCTCAGACTATGTCGTGGCAGGAGTTGCCGTTACCAGTTCGGGTTGTCTTGGTGGGTTGGGGTCGGCCAGACATCGCTTCTGAGTAAGGTGGAGGACAGTACATCACCTGTGAAAACAAACTGTGTTTAATAAAATTTTAAAAGTAATTTTTACTATCAACTACGTAAAACTTCTCTTAACGCAGTCATGACCCATTTATGAAACATATTTAGTATATTGCCATGAAACGTTTATTCCGACCAGTTATCCACTGAAATATCTATTCTTTTCGTCATAATTATGTTATCTGTCAATGTTTTGTTAGTCTGGAAAGAAAGGTTGCGGGTAGACTTGCACTTTAGACTTAACAGTCCGCTCACAGGATAGCAGAATAATCTATAACATATATGGTATTTATGGACTACGGTTTACTACCAGGAGAGCAGTGTGTGCTTATTCGTTCTCGTTATTCCTTAAAAATAACTATCACATGGCTAAATCGAAGGAATTCACAAGTAGCCTTTGTTCAATAAGCGATCAGACTCCCCAGTGTATCCGGCACTCTGGGCGGTATTCCAACAACTGTTTCCGACAGCTTGTTTACTTTCTAATGCTACATAGCAAAACACTTCTGAACTGTCACTTTTACTGCCTTTTTTGCCAATGCTAACAAGTAGATTCTATTCTTTATAATAGTATTTTTATGGCATTGGATAACAAACATATAAACGGCTCTCCTGATGATAAGAGACAATCGTGTTCAAAAGAAACCATTGGTGCTTATGGTGCACATCACCTTTATGGTTTTTACGACGCATATATGGGTTATTTACAGTGCCTTTATTTTTATGATAAAGGTAGGCAAACAAGCACGCGGATTTCCTGATGATAAAACATTTACTCCGCCTAGAGACACCATATGTGGTAATGGTACGTTGAGATTGGACGTTATAGCGGCAGGAATAGATAAGGCGGTGGTACTAATCCGGGTGAGTCGCTGCGAAATTCTACTACCTAGTAGAACGTCACGATGTTAGTGACGGTATGCCTATGTTCGCCTTTTACGAGCTACCTGGCATGAAGTTAGATGGTCTATTCTGTAAAGGAGCCTGGACCAATTTAATTAATTATAAGCTTATTGAGAAACTCAACCAACAACCCTACCCTCCGGGACAACGACAATTTCAAAGACGTCTGGGATAGATAAGGCAACGGGCAAATACTGCACTATACTGCCAGTG